>JAAOAN010000251.1:0-32246 GCA_013396205.1 Fusarium mundagurra | reverse complement strand
AAAAAAAAAAAAAAAAAGAACCTAGGGAGGTTCAGTATGAATCTAGGGCACCTTGAGATGAGCTATTCCCGGCATAGTGTTTGGTTCTTAAGAATAATCATATTCTTTATCGAGTTACTTCCCATAAATGACCACATAAACACAGATACTTGAACTGTGATTCACGACAATGTTGATTAGCTACGTCAACTTCTAGTAATACTAGCGACATAGATCTTGATTCAATATAACCAAACGAATGACAATAGTTTAATAGAATTTCCCGTATGTGCCTTCCAGCCATTGCCCTCGGATGCTGAATCCATTCTGGCATATACAGGATACCCAACAATGATTACGCGAATGTATATGTCCTTGCTCTGATCAAAGTTCACTTTCAGCCTGAGCACGAATGCCTTCCTCCTCTTCCTCACCGGCTTCATATCCCTCCCATTCATTAGGTGGTTCCGGGCGAGAAATACCAGCAAATTTATCTACAGCCAACCGGGCTACATTCTTGCCCATCAAAGCACTGGTTTCCATACATGACACGAAGCTCTCAATACCAGACGTGTAGTATACGCCCTCGCCGATAATAGGGTCCTCAAATGTGACACGAGGGAGCTCAACTGGGTAAGAGTTGAACCAGTGAGGATGATACCAAGAGATAAGATTGGAAGCATTTGCATCGTCTTGTAACTTTCCAGAAATCACAGAGTCTGGGATATCGGTGCCCAAAAGACGCGTGAGGAAATCGGCAGTGACGGGCGTGGGAGAGAAGATCTTATAGACACGCTCCTTCTGACCTGTCTTAGGGTTGACGAGATATTTCAATGTGCTAATAGAGTAGAAGCCAGTACGACCGACTCCCTCGGCCCCTTTTCTTGGTTCTTCGTCTTCCCCAAGAGTAGTGTAAACAGTAGCGGGCGCTTTGCTTCCGGCCTTCAAGCCAAAGAATTCGGGGCTAAGCTCCAACGGTGATGCAAAAAGTGTAACGTGCAGTTTGGTATAGGGGATGTCATCGATTTTGCGATCGAGAACACCCTCTCCAGTTTTTATGTTACTGAACTGCCAGGGGTTGGCGATGATGACGTTGTCAAACTCGACATCATATTGTTTCGAAGTGCCGTCCTTTGAGCTGGCATCTTTCGTTGTGATGACATACACTGGCGAAGATGACCGAGTTTTCTTTTGGACTTTTTCAATTGAAGCCACGGTCGTGTTGCGAGAGATAGAAGCTCCGCTCTCTATCACCATATGCTCAAAAATACGCCAGTTGCCGCTATCCACAGACATCGCGTTGTCGGTTGCCAACGAAACCTATCGTAGTTAGGCAAGAACCGTGCAAGGGGTCATATCTTGCACTCACCAGAGTCTCCAGACCATGAATATAAGCCAGGTTTGAAGCATAGTTGACACGTGTGCCAACCTGTAAGATCTCACGGGCGAAACGAGGATCAATTTCCTGTCCAGTTAGCCATCACCTGTTTTCAATTGAACAGTTTGAACTTACGTTTCGCTTTAGCATCTGCTCTCCCGTTATACTGGTAATCTCATTCCATCCCAACTGTTCGGCTCTCTGAGTGAGCGACTTGAAAGGAAAGTAAGGGGCTTCGTATAACTTGAGGAAATGTTTGACCATAGCATCCACGGTTTTTTTAGACCTGTATGGTGCGAGCCCATATCTCCAGAACATCTTGGCCAGATCCCACCATGCCCAAGACCCCTCGGTCGTCTGGAAGACGAACTCGTAGCCATCCCATATAACAGTCATATCATCCTTTTCGAGACGGTGGGGCTCGCTCACTGGGAGATGGTAGCGTTCACTGGCGTTGGCAAGAATATGGTTGGCACCAACAAAGATAGACGCGCCGAGCTCGATGGGCAGAGAAGGATCATTATACGCAGGGACTGTCAATGTGCGGCCTCCGATGCGATCTGTCTTTTCAAATATGGTGATATTAATAGCAATATCCTCTTCTACAGCATATTGCCATAAATGAAAGGCCGCTGACGACCCAGCAGCTCCAGCCCCTACACTCCAAGTTAGTACATGCCGGTCCTGCTATAGAGATTGACCGGTAACACTGTGAAGGAATACATCTGTAGCACTTGGGGTTTGTGTTTTAATCATGTCTTTAAAATACCGAAATCAAGTACGAACCAATGATGGCAACGTTTTTAACATCTTCTGCTCTGCACAGTACACTTGCGAGGGCGCCGAGCAGAGCCAAAGGTAACGTGCTGGTTAAATACATCATGTTTCACGACAATGATATGAATGTGTAGAATCCAGGTCGCCTCGTGCATTCCGATGGGAGAATCGAATGATGACCCGAGTGAAACATGAGCATTCATTCACGTGACGCAGAAGCGGTTGGCTCCAGGCAAGGACAGATAAACAATGTGCCCAAATAACTCTAAATCCGCGGGGAAATAAGCAGTACGATATGTAGTCCCCTATGAAAAAGAAAGAGGACCGTATTGGGTTGATTGATTAAGTTGGCAGCCCAAAGAGTCACATTATTTGGAAGTCTGGTTTACGTTAGTAGATCATGGATGGATCGTTTACAAGTCAAAGCGCACTGTCAGTGCCAATGCCTGGTTGAAATCAATCACCATTCATGAGAACTAGCGCGCCACGGCCACCAAGACAACAAAATAGTGTTTCAACAATAAATTTGGTATTTCAATGTGCCACTAAGATCCCTAGTGATTCATCCTTGTGAAATACAGAAAATAATTCATACAGGCCCACGCCGTTTTGCGCAACCCTTCATCTCGTAACAAAGATTATCCAGGGAATCATTATCCGTCCTCATAAACGCCAAGCTAAATGCAAAATAATGCAACCTTCCCTTAAAAACAGAGACTGAAGGTAAAGAAGAGACTATACAAGAAATCTTTTTTTGCCCTTCCGTATTCGTGAAACCCGTAACCCCTAATCAAGTCGTGAAATATGAAATGTGTAATAAGTAGCCTGAAGTAACAGGTGGAGATTAACCGCTTTCCTCGCTACTGCTGTAACCACTTTCAATCGCTCCAGCAGTATCAACAGAACTCTCATCATGTGAGAGCGCCGGGTTGGCGCTGTTACTCTTGCTTGCGCCCCGAGCAGTGCCAGCAGCCGCAGCAGCGCTACTGGTACGGCGTGCGGCTTGTCGGGGCCGATTTGGCAACGCCTTTGGGTCTCGATTAATGTCATAAATATTCTGATTCGGCGAATCATCAGGTTCATCACCTTCTTCGTCGCCACTGCTAAGATCAACGCCATCAGGATATCCATCTGAACGGCGTTGCACTGTTCGTTGGCCAATAAGATCTCTTAAGGACGAAGACATGTCGACATCGTCTGAATCATCATAATCGTCATCGGCTGTAGATTCGGTAGGGCTGAAAGGTGGAAAGAAGATCGCAGGGGGGGGCAGCGAAACTGGTGTCAGCCGCTTGATACGGCCTGACATGTATTCGATCTCAATGGGAAGAGAACGCGTAGCAGGAAGCGATTTTAAAGTTCCCAAGTCCGGTGAGGACGTTGACATAGTCGCCAATCGCCGAATGATACCATCCGTGTTTTCACTAAACCTTCTACCACCAACTCGCGGTAACGCAGACAAATCGTCTTGCTTAGGTCGCTTGGTTGAAACAACAACCATGAAATGGTCTTCGGGTAAGACTCCTCCTAGGCCGCAAGGCTCAAGAGGGAAGTGCTGCATGTACTGTGCATTATCAGACCACGTGAAGTCTAGATCAACCTCGCTCAAATCGTCGGCATCGTCTGTCAGGCTGGGTGGATCTTCACTATCGACATCCATCGCTGTACTTTGCTGACTTGACAAGAACCCACGATCGGTCAACGGCCGATAGTTGATGAAAGAACCAGAATCTGTTCGTCGGAGAGGTGACGGGGGGACCTTGAAATTATCTTCATCTGTCTGGGTGTGACCAGCAGCGCGCATCTGCGTCGTTGGCGACATATCTCCGGGATCTCCAGATAGATCCGTGCAAAATGGAGCACCGCTGTAATAGATAATGGCACCATCATGGCGGCGCTTCCTGCGGCTGGAGGCTCCTGAGCCACTCAGCCCCCATCTCGATTCACCAATGTTACTTTCTTCTGGAGGACCAAAGGAAGAAACGGTTTCATCGAGTGATGTCTGGCCACCCGATGAATCCTGCTGAGCGAACAAGGGCTTGTAATGGAAACTTTCGGATGGAGCACAAAGCTGTGGGTCAAACTTTAAGCCATTCTTGCTTGAGCTTCCGGACTGGAACTCGTCCCCTGTGGAACGCCCAGTTTTCTGACGCTTACGTTTGTTTTCCATTCCATCCTCAGTGTCGTCTGTAGATGGACTCTTTTGAGAATTATATCCAGAGCTGTCACTGCTGAATCTTGTTCCCTCTGTTCCACCTCGCCATCGAATCTTTCGGCCATCAGGAGACAGCTGAAACTTTGTGCTTATTCCTGAAACAGCTGAGCGGACAAAGTCGGGCGTCACGTTGATCATATGAAGTTGAGCCAAATTGCACAACAAATTCAGATAAACCCATCCCTCAGCATCGGGGTGCACATCCTGGCTATGTTGTTCAGCTAGCAGCTCCGGAGGTACCAAGCCCAGATGGCGAATATAGTCCATGTTCTCGGCTGGAACCTGAGCACGGTCAGGGTCCAAATCACGAGGCCGTGTGGGCCGTTGCTCGGGCAAGGTCGTCGTGGGAGGAGTAGTGTTTGTGCCTGACCCAGTACTGTTGCCATTACCACCGGACTCGGTATTGTCGCCGTTGGAATTGGAGGCAGATGCATTGTCAGCAGATCGACTCTTTTTACCAGAGTGACCAGATTGCTGCTCAAGGGGAAGAATTCGAGCTTCTCTAGTGGGTTCTTTACCACTGGTCTGCAAGGCTGGTGGTTCGTGGATCGAATTTGACGTGTTTGAGACAGTGGGCTGTGTCTCGGCGACAACTGGTGCTAGAGCTGCAGAGCTTCCACTAGGTAACACGGGCTGCTTCTTCACCACATGGCGCCCACCAATCTTTCCTGTGAACAATTGTTCAAGACGGCGAACGACGAGCTTCTTTCTTTCTTTCTCCGTCATAATCATGTGCCTCGGGTATAACCCTTCAGGGATATCACGTAGGTAACTTTCAACCGCCTCGGACGACTTGGCCTGGGAACCCATGCTAGGACGGCTCAAAGACGTTCCCGAGTTGGCGCCGGTTGACATAGAGGCGTATGCAGAGTCGGCTGGGCGAAAATTTGACCCTGAAGAAGATGAGGCATGTTTCGATCCAGATCCAGAATACATGTTTTCGCGACTAGCGTGTCGAGACTTTTTTTTCTGCGTTGATGACGCGTTGGGAGACCCCTCAAGACTTGCAGCGAAATCTCGGAGTGTCGCCTCCAGCTCTCTCTTTTTCTTTTTCGGCAGTCCATGAACCTTGATTTCAAAGAGCTTCTCCTTTCGGAGCATATCGGGACCGGTGTTCTTGTATCGCTTAAGCTCTTCCCTCAGCTTCTGTATCTCTACCGTGAGATCATCGATGACACTTCTGTAGTCGTCTGCGCTGCTGCTATGTGCCGCAGTGACCTTAGGGGGGGCGAGTTGGTGATTGTAGTACATCTTCTCTTCATTCGAAGAATCGGACTCTTTTTGAAAGAAAGGGGGATCAACTGCCAACCCAATCAGTCTCCTACTCAATTCAATTTCTAATACTGGCTCTTACCTTCCATAACGTTGCTGTCGAAAGTTGCCGTTGGGTTTTGATTTGACTGGTCAAACCATGTGTTGGGATCGCTCTGACCAGTCTCATGACTATCGCCCGACGAGTTTCGTCGAGGTGATCCTGTCTTAGTTGGCTTGACGGCGGGTCCTGAGCGCTGGCCGGCGTTGATTGATGCATCTTGTGCTAGTCGGTGATGGCGCAAGGTGACAGAATTCGCGGGAGAGGTACGCCGAGGTAGAGGATGGCCAGTCTTGGACGAAGACGGCGGAGGTTGCGTTCCGTGGGAGGTGGCTTCGTTAAGTGGCATTGTCTTTCATAAAATTGATGGATGGTTTAGCATTTCCAGAACTGTGAAGCAGCAAGCATATCGTGAAAAATAGTCGTCGAGAAGGGTCCTGGTATAGACTTAAGGGTCCGACGATCTGTGACGTAGGGCCTGGAAGCACCTTGCAATGGGCTGGGAGCCTGAACGTTAGGGGAATATTTAGCACAATCCATAGGTTTACGAAGCAGCGGGATGATGAAGGGTATGAGCAATGAAGGTTCTCACAGACGACAGAGACGAGCTCCTATTGGCTGTGGAGTAAGGACCGATCGATCGATCGAGGCTTCATCGCCAAATGACGAAAGATGATGAGACGTGGGTTACACTGTCACAGGAGGGGAAAATACAGGGTGTTTCTGGGACACTCACCGTTTCCAAAAACTACTTCAAGGCAATTGGAGCCTTCTGAGGTATTCCTCTGCCAAATCTCCAAAAATTCTCCTATTCAACAGGACGTTGTTGATTGATGGGTTTCCGAAAAGCGTCGTTGTATGCGTGGGTGGTATTGAGTTGGCGCGAATCAGAACTTATCTCCACAGTCAAGCCGAGCCACAAACAAAGGTTGCATCCACCCCAAAAAGAGTCGCAGTCGTTCAGTGGTGGTGATCTTTGGTCAAACGAAGAAGCTTTTGGAAGCTTGACTTATTCGCTACCGTAGAGAAATCGTTCGATATGCCAATCCTCGTCGGTGCTCCAATATGGTTCGGACCAGGTTTGCAATAATGCAACACTGTGTGATTTAGTACTTCTTGTAGTTTGCTGCTTGATTGTGAATTTAGATCGTTGTGCGAGTTACTGAAGTCGGTGGCTCGAAGGCGCGCTCGTGTGAGGTTGATACGGAATGCCGGTCAAATAAAAACCTGCCTCCTCGAGTGTCGCGTAGTGAAGACAGGAAGCCTATGGGGTGCAGAAATAACAAAAGAGATTACAGCTTCAAGGGCTGAGATGTGTTGGAAAGAAGAAAGAGCAAGCAGTGGAGTCTGTATTCCAACGGCCGATATATGAGTAGACCAGGGTGGCACCAAGGTGGCACTGAAGTTGAAGGGTGTGAAGAAGCTGGAATTAGGAGAAGCGGCTGCTTACTACCGTTCCACGGAGCTGAGGAGGCAGAGAAGGTCTGGGCGAGTGGACGGGATTGGGGTTGGTGGGGAGTCCAAGCTGAGCCTGAAGAGCTCAGGAATCAAGTTAAGTTCAAGAAACAAGAAGAGTAAACAAACCGCAAGCCGGAAAACCCGTCCTGGAAGGATACTTAACAGGAGGAATCTTATTAAGGCTGAAGGCCGATGGCGAGCGAGTCTGGGGGGCAAATTCGAGACAGTGGCAGTGGGAAGTGGGAAGAGGGCATTCAGGGCCTCCACCAGATGCAGAAGAGTTTTGTCCTTCACTCCCGGTGCGGTACATAGAGACAGTGAGGTACTATCCATGCGCACCCGCCAGGGCAGCCGAGTGCCAGGGCGCGGCGGCGGCACCCATTCACAGTAGGTACATACGAGCAAAGGCGAAGGCGGCGAGGGGGAAAGGTTGGGACGAGGATGCAAGAGCTAGAATGGTAGATCGAGCCCTCATTGCTCCGATTTCCAAGTCGTCGGAGAAGCATAGAGATCAGAGACTATGGGACCCAAAAAAAGCCAAAAGCAGGGACCTCCTCTAACGGGCTCAACTAGCGCCTCGGTGCACCACTTGATGGTGTGGACCTCTAATTCGTTCACCCCTTTCTTCAGTGGCCACGCCAACCTGCTCATGCTTTTATTCCGCGACCCGCTAGGGACCAGGTTCATATCAGGGCAGACTTTCAGGGTCGTTGTTGAATCCTATTACGATCACACCCATTTGACTTGTTACCTCCGACGCCTTCGCTTACGCCCCGGGCTTTGTCTGAGTGCGGGGGCTAGAAGAGCACATCTTGACCAATGGCGAATCAGCTTGTTGGATGAAAGAAAAGTGAGGCCCAGTGTCTTCCACAATTTACATTAAGCGAGTTACCCTGTTTTCTTTCACTCTCCGAGTCAAAGTTGGCTGACGATCTTGGTTTTTGTCTGTCATCGGCCCAGGCTTGACCAAGGCAATTTGGACTGGAGGCTTCCAGACTCCCCCGACGAGTGCTAAATAGATCCTGGCACTTTGTGCATTTGCCGGATGCTTTTCATTTACCGAACTGACTGTCAACTCACATGCTGTCTCCCAAATAGCTTCGGTCTCTTGGATACGCGTTTAGTCCCCTGATCTCTTATTGGCTTCGAATTATAAGTGGCCCTATTGTTCTGCTCAAGACACCACCAGAAGAGCCGGCGGTTCTGAAATCCAACCCAACGGAGTCCGAGTCAACTAAAGACCAGGCCAATTATCGAGAGTCAAGGGAACTGGGCTGTGGTGGTTGCTAGATACCCACTCTAGCCACTCTATACCCGAAACTCAGCTCTGCCAGGAAAATGATCTCCAGTCATCTCAAACACAACAAACCCGATACAATGTTAAAAGGCAAACATCTGCAATCGCCACTTTATGTTGCTATCTTTCAGTTTCCTTTCCTTGCTTATCTGACCCCTGAACAAGTATTTCGCACTTGCTCACCTTATCATCTCACGATACCTCTTTTGACGTGTGGGATATCCTGACACAAATCACCGGGGAACCGGACTAACGGGTTTCTAGCTGGAGACCACGCGTACCTAATCCCTGACAGGCCCATGCACGCCACTTTCCAAGTTTTTGATATTCAATTTCGTGATGCCTCTGCAGTACTTGCCTGTTGCAGTTTACAGCAAGCTAACATGCTCAGAGTAGAGATTGTGGCCATTTCCGGCGTGCGGTGTGACACGATGTAGTCCAGCCAAAACCCCTAGAAACCTGTCATCGACTACCCAACTGAGGCTCTCGTTTGCAGATCATTTGCCATGTGACGTCGATCCGTCATCCGAGTGAGGAAATCCAGGGTCCTTGCAAGGTCAAGTCCCCTGAGCGCTTAGAACATTTCGAATGGTTTCTACAGACAGAAATCTCGATTCCTTGTTTTCGCCCAAGACCTACGTAGTGGGTGACGGATGGAAACAAGAAAGAATAGTGTGACAGTAATGCCATACATTTAAGGTTTCTAACGGGTTCTCTGAAGAAAGTCACGAGACTGGCAGGACAATGTCAATCGCCCAATCGCGACGATTCTCCATCCGCTCCTAAGTTCATAGTGTTCTTGATGGACAGGGGCAGGTTCCTACAACACCAAAAATGTATCTCCAATCAGATGCACGTCTCAAACCCGATTCTCAGTGGCAATGGGATATGCCAAACTTTGAGATGCGAACCGAATTCTCAAAACCTGCAAAAATTCCTGTCTCGAGTGGCAATACACCTCTGTCGCGCATTGCCACATCTCTTTCGGATATAAGCGACCGAATACGTTCTGATTGGGTAGATTGGCGCTTCAATCTTCTCGATCTCGAGGAAGCGCAGTTGTAGCTCGGATCGAGCTCCACGGGACGACCCTTTGTGTAGCTGGATCGCGGACAGGCTTGAGCAAAGACGGCTTGGGTCCATCGACAACAGCCAATCCCTTGTTTCGTTTGGGAGGTTGAATTCTTGGACAAGTGTCGATCAACGTCCCTGAAAAGAGAAATCTAGAGGCACCCTCTTTATTGAGGTTTGACTCACTCCTTATGCCAAAATGCGATCCCTAGATGATGGGGATTTGAACAATCTCCATGTTGATCACCCGTTCATCGTCGGCATCGCTTCCCCTTGAATCTAGAATGGATGAACGTGTTGATGATGAATGGTGGATTCGTTCGAGACCATCATCAGGGACGAAGCTGTAGGCGAAGCATCGTGGCCCTCCAGTATGAAGGAAGGATTGCGAGACGAAACGCAAATCTTGATTGTTGCACTTGGGATCTTGTCTTATAAGAGATCGATCACTCTATTGCATCGTACAATCGAAAGATCACGAAACCTTTACTTTACACCATCATGGCGAGGCACAAACATGATACCAACCCCCCAGTTAACTTTCAAGATCTATCGGGACGGCTCATGGGTTTGATCTCTAGGCATTACAGATGTGCACACGATGTGTGAAACATCCTGACCACTTGCAACGGATGGATGAGCTTCCGCGTTAGTCTTCATGACTAGCCTTTGCAGTTCATTCATTCATTTGGTCTGCAAATGTAATCATCATCCCGCAGGGATAGAAAGCCTTTGCAGTATGAACCAGTTCTTTACAGCGCATAGCCTAGACAGCACAGAAGCTTAATTACAGATTGTTGGAATTGTATCACAAGTGCGGCCGGCGTCACACTCAATTACTCAAGTCTTGCGCCTTCATGTTATACATATGCACGAGCCACTGCGGTTGAGACGCAAAGCACGTGTGTTTCTGCTTCTTTGACTATTCACCGTTTGCGATAGGTCCAACCTAGCATTCGGTCGAAGGTCTCGATTCTGTGGCTGTTGCTTATTTCCGCTCGATCTTCGGGACCTTGCCATTCCCCCACGATCGTCACCAGAATTGGTACGTACACCAACAAGACAGCCAAGCAAAGCTGGACCCTTCTTCTCTTGGCTCCCGCATCAAAACTGAATGCGTGAGCTAACTCGCCCTTTCGGGGGACCCTTGGCTGCCGGAGCGGGACCTCCGGCGTCCCTTGACCATTAGGATGTTTTAAGGATGCTGTTCGAGCGTCCCTGGCAGATGTCTGCTGTTTGAAGCCACATAACCCCTGGGCGATCGTCGAATTGGGACGAAGTGACTACTTAGAGAGAAGAGCATGTGGCTCGTGAGGTTGCACAGATCTGAAGCACTGTGGGCTCCGATCCCCCAGGATGCGGGAGATCTGTGTACGCGGCTCCAGGCTTGAACGTGTACACCATTGGCTAAACAGCTTTTGGTGTAAGTTGAGCCTCCATTGTATTGTAAAGTTGCTGCAGTTGATATGGATGCTTCTGATACCCACCGTCACGGTTCCTGCTGTTTTCACTCATCCAGACTGAGGAAGTCAGGTATTATCTCACAACTCGACTTTGATTTAGCTTCGCTAGCACTTTCCCCATACTTTCGGAGACAGTCCCTCGGAAATCCTGTTCCCATAGCAGACGAAAGTGGTCATTTGCATGGGAAGACAGGTACCTATTCCATTAGGTTTCTGTGATAGGAAACGGGGCTCCTCCTCAACTTGTTTGTATCCATCCGGCGACCTGGCCCTCAAGACCCTGGTCCATTATTCACCACGGCAGACTACAGTTCGCTAGTTTTGGTTCTGACATCAGCTTCACAGGGACTTGTAACAGCCTCTCACTGTTCCTCCTTACGGGTGAACTACATACAACTGATTCGGCTTGATGTTGCCACCCTAACTGCTTGGAGCAAGCAATGGTATGTCTTGCTTATATCGGTCTTTGGCTAAGTTAATCGTATCTATACGATATGATAAAGCGGTAAAGATCTCATGCTTTTACGATGCCTTGAGTTTTTGTTTCTTTTGCAACCCCTTTGCCCTGTCGCCAATTTCGAACAACCTAGACTTAATTCGGGTTTTGTTATTCCATTATGATTTGACCCAAGAAATGCATTCGTACAATACTCATACTGTCGGTGTATTATCCCATATGATGGGACAATTATATCTAGCTGATATGGGATGTCCAGTTGTCAGGAAAGGGCATTTTTGGTTTTTAAATTGAGAGATCACTAGCTACCTAATCTCGATTCCTATATCACACACCGAACTTCATGTATAGAAGAGATTTAGCTAGAAATGTCTTTGTGGGAATTTGCTAGCTAGTATAGGGTGGACTGGTTGTTGCAAGCGCTTCAATGCCGTTTTCTTTGGGATAATTTAGGTACAGGAAACAAACAGAAAGTATGCACTAGGAGGGTCTACTCATTGGTGTCTTGATCTGCCCCTTCAGAAACTGGTATTATCAATCGATTTCATCGACGGCCTCAGAGTGGACCAATTCCCTCAGATATTTGTACCGATGCAGGCAAGAAACTGAGAGGCAATGTTGTTCGTCTCTATTACTGATCGTTTTACTGTTTTAGGATTACGACTCTATGTCTATGCAACCGAGCATAACTTCTAACGCTGCCGCCCTCAACTCCGGAGTCATCGCACCGACTCACGCGCAACAATAACTAACAACTCACAAATCGCTAATGCCACATCCACTACTGCTACACCATTCCGAGGGACTCTTATTTTAGATACGTACTCTCATCGACGTCATAAACATTAAGCTTTTTGGAGAAGAGACTTGCCAGTCATCTCCTCGGGCTGAGGTAGACCCATGGCAGCAAGCACGGTAGGGGCAACATCACCGAGGACACCCTCGTCGGTCTTCTTGAGGCTCCAGCCCTCAGGGTAGTTGGCCATGAGGAGGGGCACCTTGTTTGTGGTATGGCTAGTCTTGGGCTTGCCATCAGGGAATTTCATTTCCTCAGCGTTGCCGTGATCGGCTGTGATGAAGAGGACGTAGCCCTCCTTCTTACAGCCCTCGAGAATCTTGCCAATGGCCTTGTCGGTCGCCTCACAGCCGATGACGGCAGCGTCATAGACACCAGTATGACCAACCATGTCAGGAGGGGCAAAGTTGTTCATGACGAATGGGAATTTCTGCTCACCCAGGCGCTTGACAACCTGGTCGGCAACACCATCGGCAGACATCTCAGGTGCAAGATCGTAGGTAGCGACGGACTTGTTGGAGGGGACAAGATCCTGGGACTGATCACGGGTTTCGAGAGGGAAGACCTTCTCAACACCACCATTGAAGAAAAAGGTGACGTGAGCATACTTCTCGGTCTCAGCAATATGGACCTGCTCAACGTTTTGCTTGCCTAACCACTCGGCGAGGACGTTACCCATGTGCTGGGGCTTGAAAGCAACCTCGAAGGGGTAGTCACCCTTGTATTGAGTCATGGTGACAAGAGGCTTGATCTTGGGGTACTTGAAGTCGGGAAGAGGAGATCGATCAACATCGCCCAGAAGCTGGGTGATCTGGCGGACACGGTCGGATCGATAGTTGAAGAAGAAGACAGTATCGTCATCTGTGCTGCTGTTAGGGGTCGTGTTTGAAATGCAACTATTTGAAACTTAACTTACCCTTGATGCGGCGCTCATCGCCACCAACAATGATGGGAGTGAGGAACTCATCCCTATCAAGATCACCACCTCGCTCATATCGAGCCTTGACGGTAGCAATAGGGTCCTCAGAGGCCTCACCCTCACCGAGGACGAGACCCTTAAGGGCGACCTCGAGGCGGTCCCAACGCTTATCGCGGTCCATGGCGAAGTATCGGCCAACAACGGTGCCGATCTCACCGACGCCAATCTCCTTGGCAGTGTCGACAAGTTCCTGCATATAGCCGGCGCCGGACTTTGGGTCGGTGTCACGACCATCACCGAAGAAGTGGATGAAGACCTTGGGCACACCATACTCCTTGGCAGCCTTGAGGAGGGCGTAGAGGTGGGTTTGCTTGGCGTGCTACTCTGGTGTAAGTGACTGGTACTTGAAAGAAGGAACTGTAGATGATATGACTTACCACACCACCGTGAGAGACAAGACCGCAGAGGTGTAGTCGGCCGTTTCCAGCAGCAGCACTCTGGAAAGTCTTCTTGATAACATCATTCTGGGCCAGCTGGCCGTTCTTGATGGTCTGGTCGATTCGGACAACATCCTGCCACACAACGCGACCAGCACCAATGTTCAAGTGTCCAACCTCAGAGTTACCCATGAGACCCTCGGGAAGTCCCACCGCCAGCGATGAGGCCTCGAGTTCAGTGTAGCCCTTGGGGTCCTTGTAGAGAGCGTCCATGACGGGGGTCTTGGCATTGGTGATGGCATCGCCGTCCTTGGGGCTGTCGGCAGAGGGAATGCCCCAACCGTCAATGACGACTATAAGAATGCAAAAATAACATGATTAGCCACGCCAATTCCAAATATATGAGGACAAAACACGATGTAACAATCCAATCTGGCCGCGAGACGATTGGCAATTCCTGAACGACGGGAGTAGTTGTCTTCAAACGTTTCTCAGGATAACGAGCCATGGCAGGGCTGTTGTTATCGCGATCGCGGGGCATGAAAATGGATTTGTTGGAATTTGGAGGGGGCGGGGCATGACGACGTACTGAGGCAGGCTTTTTGATCAGTCTTGGACATGATGACTACTGTTTGTTGGTTCTTTTTTTCTTGCACTGAAGCAGTGAGAAGAAAGAGGAAGAGGACCAGGGAAAATGAGAAAGAAATAGACGAGGTATAAAGAAGAGGCTCTAGGAAGATAAGGATAAGACGGAGGGTAACTCGGGGCTGTCTTGAGTAAAATAAATGATGCGTGATTTGATGGGCCCAGACACGACAGATGATTTTGCAGGGAAACACGTTGTAGTGGTGGGGGTTTATGTCATGTCACTAACCAGCCATGATTTGTATTCACACGGTGCGTAATATACACAAATGCCCATTTTGTAACGTATAATGATGAGCTCACACTGTCGGCCTTTGATCTTTTTCCCTCTCCTTTCGGACCGTCAACCCAACAACAAAACGACCCATCGGCCCAATCGATCTTTTCCATTTGCCCACCACCATCTGTGATAAAACTCGACGCTATTACGAGCTTTCATGCAAGGCTGAGAGAACCCACTCGGCCTATTTCCCCGAGCTGTATGTAATAGAGATACGACGCCATCAGTATCACTCACCTTGAACTGCCTGCCGATATCATACTAGGTACACCGCATCCACACCTACGTCGCCTGATTCTCTCCCACCATCCTTTCCGAGCGAGCCCTCGAGCGGTCAAAGTTGAATCGAGTCATATCATAGAACGACAGACCATGTCTCCGTCATCTGCATCTGCGCCTGCATCCGCACCTGGCCCACACCCATTGGCCCTCCCGCCCACGTTCTCTCCGGATACTCTAGACGCCCTTTCCGAGCTCTCTCTCGTCCTCGCCCGCGTCCGCGCCGGTATTCAGTCGTCGGCTGGAATCACTACCGAGCCTGCACCGGGGACCACCGGTCACAACGCCTCTGGACCTACACTGTCTTTCAAAGATGTACCTGGAGCCACGGATGGCCTGAAACACAAGCTGCAGCGTGCTCGCGCACAGGTCCGAGACCTCCCGGACATGGACCGATCCATCGCCGAACAGAATGATGAGATCCGTGACCTTGAAAGTCGCATTGAGAAACAACGAGCATTACTCCAACGATTAAGAGACGAGGCCACCGGAAGAGATCGGAAAGAGGAAGTCAGCGCTGGTGACAAGATGGAGTCATGATACACCTCCAGTATTTCTTGTGATGGGTCATGTATGATTTTTGGAATTAGAGTATCACTTTTAGCAAGGTTATCCTTTTGGTTTATCGGCAGGGTGTTTGGAGTTTCGCATTAAATAAAAGGATTTATGATTGCGCGTTGCATTCTACCTAATCTGCAGATATGAAGCCTGTGTGGGTATGAATTTCATGCTTTAATTGTTCATCATGGTCATCACCTCCGTGGAATACCCAGCTTTGTTAAGGACTCCTCCACACCGACACCAGGCTGGCCAGGGACGACAGATCTCCAAAGGTCATCACTGAGCCTTTCGTTTTCGGACAGAGTAGTCCAGTTAGGACTGTGACCAGCCTTGAGCCACTTAAAGTCATCGACCTGATCCCACTGGTTTTCTTCAGACTCCTCAGCGTCAGTCATCTATGCGCCTGTTAGTATAGCTATTCAAATACTAAAGATTATATCTTACATAGGGCTTGGGTAGAGGTGCAAATCGCATGCCTGAGCAGTCCTCGATGATAGGATGGCTGCCACAATGCAGGTAGATGTCAACATTACTGCACTCATGAATCCGTACTTGCCTGGCCACAACAACTATAGTGCTGTCAGACACTCCTGTGACATGGACTGCACCGTTGACGCGACCCCCGACGATAAGGCTCTTGGACACGTTCTTAATAGCGAGGCCAAGGAAAGCTGAGCCCGAGGATGTCGGAATAGACATGTCGATGATACAATTCTTGAGATCAGTGAGGCTGCCCGAAGAGGTGGCACGGGACGCTGAAGACGGTAGAATAATGTGTAGCCCTGAATGATTCGAAATGCTAATATTCTTGGCAACCGAGAAGCTGGGCTTACGAAGGGAAGATGCACTGGGTCGAGCCATCTCTTCATTGTAATTTTTGTACGTATCCTTAGGAGGTAATTCGCTGAGAGTGTCTTCCTTTATCGCCGAAGGAGGACTGACGATGGTAGATACGATGGCCGTGCCATGCTTGGCCCGAGAATGGCTTCCAGGGCTAAGTCGAGGGTCGTTCTCAGGGGCGCCCATATCAACGTGGTCGGTCTTACGACGAAACTGAAATTTTGACTTTGGTGTGATTTTGGTGATTGTCTCGTTCAATTTGTCCTGGAGAGTCTTAATGGTCTATCGAGCATGCGAATGTCAGTCGAAGCAGCGAGTCAAAGAGGCCAGCTGTGTTACCTCGGAGTACTGTTTTCTATCATAAGAAGGTGTGTAATCGGCAGCATCTGACACTTCGTTTTGTAGCTTGGCGATACTGGCTAGAATGTGGTCAATGGCCTCCTGGCGCTCACCACCGACACTTGCAATAGATGGCAGCTCGTCGATCAAGTCTTGGAGTACTACGCAACACGGAGGTTAGGCAATGAAGGGTATTTGAAGACCCAAACATCCACTCTTACCTGTAACACTCTCCAGGAAATGGTTATAGAAACGTTGCTTAGGATCCATGGTGGCTGATTGAAGAATAACCTGATGGGTGGCAGCCCAAGGGTCTTGCTGATGGGTTGTTCTTTGGACCTGTGTTTCCATTACGAACAGTGTTAATACAAGTTGCTAGTTTGAGTTCCCTTTTATATGCTCTGCTTGGAAGAAATGTGAAAGATGATGTTACAGCAGATGGTGTCAGAAAGCGGACGAGAAGGACTTTAAATGGGCAGTGCAATTGGCCTATGGCAAAAACAGGCATGAATCAGAGAACTGGGAGGCCAGTTTCACGTTCTGATGAGGACGTAGTAAAGGGACTCTGGGCCGAGGATGATCTCTCCAGTCTTGGAGATATATATGCATGACATATCAAGAGACCGAGAGAACGTGTCAATCACTTACCAGGAAGTGAAATAAGCCGCAGCAGGTGATGCCAATGTGCCTCTAGTTTCTACTACCCCAGAGCGCTGCACTGCTACCCCTCGTCTCCGTACGACTTTGGCAATGCTTCCTCAGCTGTCAGGGTCACGACTTGAGGTCTTGTCCAACCAGCAGCTGGTAGTGACGTCAATGCCGCCTGATGGGGCCGACGAGAATGGGAAGATGCTGTTGACCGTGGTGATGAGTGGAGCAGCCTGCCCTGAGCGGTTGGGGGATAGCCTGTTCGAGATGGATGGACGGGATGAATTGGTGGATGGTTCGGCGGGACAAGTATTCGTTAGTGATAAATTGGCGGGCGTTACAAGGCATGGGACAGGAAGGGCGAGGTGTTAGGTGTGCTGCAAGCGTGGTGTTGTTGCCAAACCATGGCACCACTATAAATCGTTCAATTCTTTAGAGCTGGGGTTGACCATACTTCGTTGATAAAAGTACGGCGGGGAGACCTGGAGAGGGTTCTAGACCCCTTGAGTAGGAATGGTGGGTCTATTCTTCAAGTTGAAAAAGACGACGGAGAATTGGAGAGCACCTCGGAGTAAGTATCGTCCACTTGGTAGAGTGGACCGAACAGGAATTCGAGAAGCCTACGATCAAGACTTTAGAGGGGCCCTTGATGAAGATACTGACAATGGCTTCGTTCGACACTTCTATTGGTGTCCTGTAAGTCACACTGGCAAACGACCAGCTTGTCGTCATTGTTAGTTTGCATAGACATTTTCGGACACAGCATTCGTATGCCATAACTAGTTAACTTCTTCTGGTCTCCGCCGAGGAGAAAACAAGGTTGACATTTTTAGGGGTCTGGGGGTCATTGAGCTTGTCTTAATTCAACGTCCTGCAGCGTGGGGAACAATAGTGGTGTTGAGTATTGGAGAATGTTACATCATTGGGTAACCACTTCTGAAACCTAGAATTTGAGCTGAGAGGTCTCTACTGTAATCAGCCAAGTCAATCCGTGAAATATTGTGTATTTACCTAAGTCTGGCCATCCCGGTTCCAGCCCAACTTGCTCAGGTAAACAGAAATAGACATGGACACAAAAGCAAGCAGGTACAGCATGAAAGATAAGTAGTATGGACTGTTACCGAAGGAACCCATGGGTGACATAGGACCAAGAGGGTCGTGAATCCGGGGAGGTGGGGTTGGAAGAATGAAAGTTCCAATCATATTTCATGTGTGTAAGATTAGAGGATGGAAGCAATTGCAACCGAACTGCATACAATGTGACGAGTGCCTTTGGCATTAGCTTGAGCCTGACCAACACTTGTAACCCATGACGATCAACAAATTACTCACACAATAAGAGTCAGGATAGACGCCCACAGAGGCTTCTGACAATTAACTGAGAGACGGCCAGATCTGGTAATTGTGCATTGATCGAGATCCTAAACGTTAGTCTTGGGTTACACCATTTTCATGAAGCAGAACTATTCGCTTTCACAGTAATCTCTACAGAACTTATTGGTATTTCTAGCTATTGTTCATTACTACTCAAGCAATTCTCATGTCTGTCATTCATCTAGCCCGTCCATTATTCGCTGAGGTTCTTCTGCCTGCATTGGGCAATGGCGGGATATAAGGCAGCGGCATCCGCTTTGCTGGTCTGGTCTCTGTGTTCAACGCTCTCCACATCTCCCAGATGGTTGCCCGACGAGCCGGCAACATGCTATATTGTAGACTATACAAGTTCTTGCGGTTGATTGGCGGCACGAACTTGCCCGTCAGCAAGCAGAAAAAAACTTTTGGTGACAGGTAGTGCTTCCGGATGCGATTTGCCATCTGGAAGTATTGGTTGAACATGATCCGAAATGTCAGAGGAATCGACTAAGAATGGTGTCAGCGTGCTATGTTGCATACGAGTCATCGGTAACTACACACCTTGAGGTAGATAACAGACGTAGGCGGCAATCCGTCAGCGCTATTTGCTTTGTCGTGCCTATAGTCATGGCTATCTCGGAGCTCAAATCGTATACCACCTGGAAGTCTCCTCGGATCTTTTATTCTCAACATAAGTGCAAATAAAGGGAAGTGGTTTAGACATGAAAGAAGGGTATCAAAGCCAGCCTTTAAAGAGATAATCGCCATCCTTGCGATGGCAAAGTTGAGATAGAAGACAGCGACTGTTGGCAAGAGGAAGAAGAGTAGCGTAAAGAGGATGGTACCAACAAGGAGTTGATCTAAATCGTAGTCGCAAGAATCGATACGGTTGCGAAGAACATTGTGTTTCTTGCCGCGGAAAAGATGAAACAGGGACTGGAGAATGGTGAGCTGCCAATGGTATATACGTCCTGATGCAAGGTAGAACGAGTAGATGTGAATGGTCAGGGTGGAAAGCATATCAGAGAACATGGCAATTGGCATGCTAGCTCCAGCAAAGGAGGAGAACCCTATGAACCACACCATCTGGGGTAATGCTGGTGTTAGAGTCTCGATACAACCTATATCTAAGTTAGAAAGGGTATGCACTCTTGAGAAGGTTCACGAGACTCACTAGACCAGTAATCAATGACCCAAAGGAACAAATCTCCTAAGAAAGCCGCCAGTTCACCATTGAGTTTGAGGCCAGCCGGCCAGCCCATGAGCCATGATATGCTGCTTTGAAGTGCGTCTACCGTGTAGGTCTGGAGTAGATCCCCGATTTGCTCAGCAACCCAGTCTGCATTCTCAATAATGTATGAACCTAGGGCGATCCCAATGATGACATCGTTGGCAACAAGCCATAAACTGTTGTAGAAACGAATATAATCTGGATGGCTAGTCGTGACACTAGCCCAGTTGTTTTTCCGTTGTCGCAATTTCATGTACTGCATTGGCCAGTAGCAAAACTGTTGTAGTCGTATCTCAACTTGTTGTGCTGTAGCCGATATATCTTTCAGGGCCGCATAACCAGGCTTGGCTCGAAATTCAAGCAGCAAGAGCAACATCTCTGCTACAACGCGGTGGCCCATGAGAACAAGGACAAAGGTCTTGCGTATAGTAGGGAAAAGGTAGAGGGTGAACCATGTCCACAGCTGTAGGATGACATAATTTCGCATTGTCGATGCTGTCTCAACAACCCTTTCAGACACACTAAGGCTTCGGCGTGGTCTTGATCCCAGCCGTCCCACATTTTTCTGCAACGTCTTCTCCAGCTCCCAAGACCAGTTTATCTGATTGATGATTTTGGGCAGGGCCCTGTCACGCGCTGAAGGAACTCGTTTGAAAATGGTGTGCTGTTTGAGCTTCTCAACCAATTTGCGATTCTCTTCTTTCTTTTGGCGCTCTCGAGTCTCTTGCTCCCCTTCCGACACTGTTGTGTCGCCTAACAAGGAACCATCATGACCAAGTGCTAGTGCAATCGGATTCAGCGAAACGTATTGCATTCCCTGGGGCTGAGGTCGGTCATATAGAATAAGTTGTACGCTGACGGCCTTCGCGCATGTGATCTTTGGTTCCCTTGGATTTGAGCTGGTCGTAGCAGAGAACCAAGAAGGGTCTGCGGCGGCTGCATCGATGGCATTCGAGAGGCCAAGGACATGCATTGAGTTATGGCCACACATATCGGTGATCTGGCTAGTTGGGTGAAGCTCGCTGCGGAACAAAGTACCGGCTTTGAGATGGAACTCGGTGTTTCGCGCCTGAGAACAATTAGCATACCCCTGCTATCGTATTGCAATACATCAAACAAACATCTACATCTTCGAGGATGGTTACAACAAACACGTCCAATATGGAATTGCGCCATCCCACCACGACACCAGGGCGATCAGACTTGCGAATGTCCGTCGGCCAGAACACTCTCATCAGCCCATCATGCTCTACCATGACAAGCAACTATGTCAACTAGGACGGATCTCTTAAAATGAACCACGCCTTCTGAGTTGTTCCCGCGCAGAGACACCAGTTCCCGTTCCTCTTGGATGCTGAACAGATCTTGTTAGCCATTGTCAGCGCCTTCGGATGTTGCAATCGGGCGTACCAGATTCGTTTCTTTTCTGGCTAGGAAGACAGTCGGGGCGCAAATAGAGAGAAAGAGGACGGAAAGTGCAGCAAAGGCTTTCGCTGCGCGTGTCTTTGTAGTTATAGGTTAGCCCTGTAGAAGGTTGCGCAAGAAGGAGGGGCATGGACTCACGACAACACCGTTTTCCCAAGCGAAGATGGCAAGCTCATAGAGACGAGTGACGAGATCCCAACGGGCAGTAATGTAACCAGCGACGAAAATGCCGAGCGTCAGAATAGAAAAGGGGTGCATAGAAGCGCTATTCCTCGTGGCAGTACATGCCGTCCTCCGGTAAAAGGTTAGAAGATATAGAGTCTATGCCAAGCTGTCGGTAGTGGGTTTGCTGGCGGGACGAAACGAATGTTGACCGTAGGTTCGCAAAGTCGATAGTCCTGAATGACGACGAGGACGTTTGGCTATGAGCGTCAGAACTAACAAAGGGAAATAGAATGTAGGTTAAGAGGGCATTGCCAACTCAATGGAAGAGATCGAGTTGATTGGTTCCCCTTGCACGTTGTTCTGTCCCTAAAGAGCAACATGGAATTGACTACCAGTAACAGTGGGTCACCCAATCAATTAAAATCACGTGTGAGCGACCTGATTCCGCATCCTTCAAGGCGATGACGATGGTAGGCAAAACCGATAGGAGCATAATATGGAACGGACGGGGAGGAGGAATTGCAAGGTAGCAGAAATTATATGGGAGTCGAGTAGAGAGAGTATATGCATCAGGTATATCCGGGGCTCTTAGTCACCTGAGCTCCGAACAATCATATTTTCTTCATCCGGGACGCCGTGTTCTCCAGCACACGATACACGTTATTCTAAAAGCAATATTAGTAGGTTAGAGGGCATGGGAAGTAGGTACATATCATACTTCTCGGTCCAAGGTGTTTTACATCGTTCTCTTTGTTTTCTTCTCGGGCCTCTTCCACTAATTTATCCACACCTCGATCCTTTAGAGCAACCTGTGGTAAGTGAGCAACAGGAAGCCTGTAACCTTAGAAGAAGAGTACCTTAAGACAAGTTTGGTATTCTTTAAACATGTCTGCACATTCCTTGTTGTCCTTTTCTTGGCCTCGAAGGTACTCTGCATATGTTCAGCTCAGTGCCACAGTAGAGGTCGAGATACATACTTTCGCTGTACCATTTTAAGAAACACGTATCATACCGCCTAGAATTCTGTATAAGATGGAGCTCTTATCCATCATGTGTGATGAACTTACTCCTTAACCTCGTTGCACTCTGGAGCTAATGAAGCTGACATTTTGAGCTGATGGTGGTTAATGATGTAAGATATTTGAAGCATAAAGAAATCTACCTACTTAGGGCCTTAGGTTGTCCCCGGATTTAAAGACGCCAAGCTACCTACACCTAAAAGCCACTCCACCAGGTAAAAGGTTGAGTGCCCAGTCAAGACAGAACAGTCTTTATATATGTCCGTTTCAGACACCCTGGTATGACAAGCCACTGCATGAGCATTTCGATATCGAGTCTTGTTTCCTCGAAAAAAGGAGAAACATTGACAAGTCTATTGTGTAACAACCTCGACTAACAGGGATGGAGTCTTCAGGACCGCAACCAGCTGCCATTGGTCAAAGCTTCCCCCGCCAAACAGAAGTCTCCATAATAAGCTCCCAGCTCACTCTAGGCCTGGCGCGTCTGAACGCGACTCAACCCGAACAACTCGACTACTCATCGTGAAATACTATGAACCATCAAATCACTCTTATTCAAGCAACCCCGACAAAGAGTCATTTATCGGCTTAGAACCATTCTATATTAAACTTAACTATGGCGCCCTCAGAAGATGAAATCGAGCAGGCGCTCCTTGATGCCACTTATCAAGTCTATCAAGCTACACCAGACGAAACTACTGTGAACAAGGTTCGCAAACAAACCGAGGAGAATCTCAGCCTTGATGACGGATTTTTCTCAAGTGCGGAGTGGAAACAAAAAAGTAAAAGTCTGATCAAGGAGAGAGTGGTATGTTTAGCTTATGAACGACGTCTACATCATAAACTTACACAGAATTTAGGAGAAGCTTATGGATGGATGGGTTCCAGACAGCAATAAAAATGCAGATTCAGATGGAGAAGACAAAACTGTCGTGAAGCGCTCCTCTCCTGATGCTGAATCTCCTGAGCCCAAGCCCAAGCGTCAGAAACGCGTCACGAAGCCCAGACCAAAGCCAAAGTCAAAAAAGGCAAACAAGAAGGAAGAGTCTGATGTCGAAACTGACCTTGAATCTAAGCCCAGCATATCCAGCGAACTGAGCGAATTGAGTGATCTCAGCGAGGAGGAGAAACCGCAGAAGAAGCGAAAGCGAGCGGCGCCAACGAAAACAGCACCAAAGAAAACGGCGCCAAAGCACAAGTCTAAAGCCGTTGAACTCGAAGAAGAGGATGAAGAGGATGCGACCAAATCTGAACCTGAAGTGCCGGGAGATAATGATGATGGGGCTGAAAATGGAGAACTCACAAGTGAAAAGGCAACAAGTTCAACAAAACCACAGAACTCAGAAGATGGAGAGGAGGGTTCCAAAGGAGATGAGAACAAGCCAGTCGTCGACGAGGAAGAGGAATATTCCGATGTCATCGATGAGCCAGTAAAGCCGAAACGCAAGAGGAAGGAAAAGAAAGAGGTAGGCAGCAAGCCAGCAAAGGGTGCCAAGGTTGCCGCAAAGAAAGTCACTACATCTGACGACCCTAACACTGAGGAAATCAAGCGACTGCAGGGTCAGCTTACGAAGTGTGGTGTTAGAAAGCTTTGGCACAACGAGCTGAAGCAATACGGCAATGATGCTAAAGCAAAGATTCGACACCTTAGGAAGATGCTCACTGATATCGGAATGGA
The DNA here is from genome assembly GCA_013396205.1 of Fusarium mundagurra. Lineage (NCBI taxonomy): Eukaryota > Fungi > Ascomycota > Sordariomycetes > Hypocreales > Nectriaceae > Fusarium > Fusarium mundagurra. Next base: position 8,224 of record JAAOAN010000251.1, on the reverse strand, counting down.
CGGCCGCTTCTCAGAGGCGAAGGCGCGCGAAATCAAAGAGAGGCGAGAGCTTCTGGCCGAGGTTGAATCTGCGCAGGAGATGAGTGCTCTCTGGGGCGTAGAGGGTCGTGGTCGTGCAAGCCGCAGCAAGAGCAAGAGTGCCAAGGTCGTTGAAAGCGGCGGTAGTGACGCCGAAGAAAACGATGGCAACGAGAATAATGATGACGAAGAGGACGAAGAAGAAACGTATGCTGCGAGACGCAAGAGAGCAAGGGCGGACTTGGCGTTCCTGGGCGATGATGACAGTGATTCCGATTAAGGCCTACGGTATTCTATGCTTACGATTCACCTGTCTATGTTGACAGTATGTAATTCTAGGGACATCAGGATGCATCACGAGAACCTTTGTACAAAACGGTGTCTGGGAATAGCAGTGATCTGGTTTTTCTTTCCAATTGTCCTACGGTAGTTAGGCGTTAAAAACGGCCTCTATTTAGCAGGTTTTCTTTTTCATCTTCGTGATCCAGTTCAATCGGCCCACGCCTTGTATACGGTTCGGGCACCATATGTGTCGCCCTTCTTGAGCAAGACCTGGTTCTTCCACTCAGGTACATTGGCGGCGTTGACATAGCGAGCAGGCTCACAGCAGAAACCGGCACGAGCGCCACGAGCAGGCAGACCGTTGACGGCAGGCACATCAATGCCGGCGCCGGTGTAGATCTGGAAGGTAGGCTCAGTGCTATAAACCTCGAGGTTTACGCCGGAGCCGGAGTGGTGGGCCTTGACATTGAGGTTGAGGGGCTGGTTGCGGGTGTCCAGGGGCACAGAGGAAGGGTCTGTGTTTAAGACGAAGCAATGGTCGATATTGGGCTCCTGGGGACCCAGTGTGAAGGTCTTGTTGGCGGTGACACCGGGGAAAGGCTCAATTTTGCCTGTGGGGATGAGATCGCTACCTACAGCCAGGTAGTTGGCTGTAGGCAGGGTGATATCTGTACCGGCAATAGTCTCCTTTCCGCTGGGGTTGAAGTAGGAGTGGTTGGTCATGTTGATGACGGTCTCATCAGCGCCACCAACAAGCTTTGCCTCGTATTCCATGGCAAGAATGATGACTTCCTTGCCATCGACGTTTTGTGTGCCGGTTGTGTAAGTAACAGTGACTTCGACGGTGCCAGGGTATCCCTCGTCACCATCCTCACTGGTAAGTGTAAAGGCAACACTCTCCCCACCCTCCAGTCCCTCTACGCCTGGAATTTGGCGAGTTCCAACAGGCTTGGGGCCGTCCCAGACACGGCTGCTCCAGCCAATCTTACCGCCATGAAGATGGTTCTGTCCATCATTGGCAGCGAGAGTAACTTCCTTACCATTGAGGCTGTCAATGCGAGCACCCTTAATTCGGTTGGCGACACGACCAACAGTCACGCCAAAGTAAGGGGAGTTGTGCTTCTCATAGTCCTCTTGCGTGGGGAAGCCCTGGACGATGTTGATGCCGTTGACGACAAGGGACTGGATGATGGCGCCAAGGGGCAGGAAAGAAATAGGAGCGTCAGCCATGATGGATGATCTCACTAAACCGTTTGGTATATGCTTGAATACGAGGAGTATCGTTGCGAATGGCTATATGAGGGTTGAGGGGTATTTATATCACACCAACAAACCTAGCATAGAACGGAAAGAACAAGTAAACAACAAAATGGTTATGCACTGGATTGAGAGGCGGCCAGATTTATCTATTTCGTAGTGTCTGCACTCACCAGCAGACTCCATATAGGGATAAATGGGTTAGCTGTAGGACCCATCATGACACTTCAGGCTAAACTGCCAATGGAAATGGGGTCATGAGCCGCGGGGTCTTTTCATGGCAAATATGGAACAACCAGAATCCTACAACATGATGACGGGCGGTATTCGGGCCAGCTTGACCGAGTGTGTGGTGACTTGAGTGCGGGGTGCGTCATGGGTGCCCTGTCAATATCACGTAGTGACTGGTGCGGTTGTAAGCGATAATTTGGAACAGTAGTCCGTTGTTTGCGCAGTACCTACTATCACTGCATTAGTATTTTTATGAGGCTTAAACTGTGCGTTGTACCCAATCGCCTGCATACTAAAAGTACTCACATTTGTCCATCCACGTTTCAACAGGTGTAATTGTAATGTTGTGAAGGAGCTAAAGGCTGCTTGTGAAGCTTAAGCATGATCACGGTAGGCTCAGGCCCATGGGTTCCACCACCACGGATTATCTTGTAATCATTCACATGTGTTCAGAGAGAAATCATGTCCAAATGCCACAAGAGGCTGGCTATAAGTCATAGATAAATCCCTGATGAGCAACAGGCTCTTCATGAACAACATGTATCTACCAACGCTGTATACACAAACTGTCCAATCAACCCATTCGTTTGTAGCCCCAAAAACGCCATCTAAATGCAAAGTCGCTAGAGTGGTATCTCAAAGTTGCAAATCACACAATTCCAAACAATGGTTCTTCCTGGTCTGGCACAGACACCCTACCATTCCAGGCGATCGTCGCAAACCAGCTTAACATCAAATCGCTCATTGCCACTCCAGACCTTATTGCCTGAGTTGCACCCAGCCACAATCGTGCGAAGGTCACTGATCATTCCACCAGGGCCACTGGCAAAGACTGTCGTGGGACCAGTAATGGTGTTACTCACAAAGTCGTTGATGAGCTTGGGTAGGTTAGGGTGTCGGTCCTCGTCGACAATACCGTTTCCGATTTTAGCAACAGGGACATCGTTGCCGCATGCACAGCCTTCTTCTATCACGTCTGACGATGACGATGAACCGAGCTGTCTGGTAGCATCTGTGACATCCTTTTCGTCGCTAACCTGAAGCTTGGAACTGCTACTGGAGTCTCGTGTAGCGTAGACGCGGATCTTGAGATTGAGAGCCTTTCGGGCCTGTTGTAGAAGATCCATCTCCGCCTGAACCCATTCAGCGTCAACGGCATGGCGAATGGCCCAAATGAGCTCAATCTTGCGGTCTCGGGAAATGGGTGATCGTGCGAGATCAAGGAGGACAGGAAGTACATAGGCGATTCCAGTGCCACCAGCAACACAGACAATATTGGTGTCAGGTGCAACGTGGTCCATTGTGGTCTCACCATAGGCGCCTGTGAGAATGACGGAAGTGGTGGCTTTCTCGGAGGTCGTGAGCTTCTTAGCAGCCAGCTCAGCCATCTTCTTTGTTTCACCGCCCTTAGCGCGCATGATATACGAGTGCTTCACAACACCCTTCTCAACGACAGGGGCATTTAGCGGAGTGAAGGGATGTGATTGCCAGATGCTGCTCTCAGTGAAACACAGGAAGTAATGCTGTCCGATCCGCCAGGGGTCCTGGTCGTTTTCAAGGTCGAATCGAAGGATGTCTCCATGTTCATCGTCAGGGAACCTAGTGATAACAGCTTGAGCAGCTTGAAACCCCATCTTACCCGAGGGGAGATGGTGGTAATGCAGATAAGCGGTACGAAGCAGTCGGAATCCACGGTCAGCGAACCAGAACAGGAGTGAGGGAAGCAAGAAGCACTTGAGCTGCTTCCAATGACCCCAGCAGGCACCAATATAAACCATGGCGAGGACGTAGTGAGACTTGCGGAAGAACTCGTATCCTGTTGCGCGAATTCCCCAAGGGGTACTTCCGATGAACATGAGGAGTAACAGAATCATGGCAACGACGCCCCAGATCATGTATTCCTGGACAATCCACTCGGCGGCTACCTTAGGTTGAGGCTGGTATAGACGGACCTCGACAATAGACCAGGCAATTGTGTGAAGGGAAGCCTGAAGGAAAATGATATAGCCCAGCCAGCGGTGGAGGAAGATGAAGCTCTGGTAGGGTACTCCTGTGATGAGAGAAAGGACAGATTCTCTGCTAGCCAAGAGGACAGACAGAGGAGTCAGGGCATATGCGAGAATACCGACTCGGTCAGACCAAGGACCGAGAGTAGTGCGAGTGTTGTAGACTCCAGGCATGTCTTTGACGGGAGTGACCCATTTCTGATATGTCATACCGACAAAGCTCCAAACAGTGAGATATCCCACGAGGGACAGCATGACAGCAACTTGAAAGCGAGTGGTACGGCCAAAGATAGTCCGGCAGGCATCTGGAAGGAGATATTGCCGTGTAAACGAGCTGAGACTGCTGCGGACCCTGGCGAGACCTGCTTTTGGGTTCGCTCCAAGAGTGATAGCCGGAGATGAGGGTTTGCCGACATGTCGCAAAATAGCCCAAAGGAAGAAGACAGCGAGAATAGTAGCCCAAAGGATTCCGGAGTAGAGCATGCCTAGATCGTGGGCATAGTATACCAGATCAAGATACTCGCAAGATCCCTTATCGTTTGTGCAAGGGAGAGCGCGATCGGCATATCCCCAGTGAGGCTCCAGGGTTTTGGCTTCGCTCATGTTTTGGATGTGGCGAGCATCCAGCTGGTTGAGAGACACCATCGTGAAGGGCGTAATGATCTTGCTGTTCTATGAAAACGGGAAAATATGTCAAGAGGCAATTGATGTTCTCATAGAATGGTGGGACAACAGATCAACGGATGGACGATCTGTAGCTCTCTCATATATCACGAACCATGAGAAGAGATGACTGTTGGGTACCAAGATTGGAATAGAATGATAAAAGACGTGATACCATTAGATACAAATAAGAATCGACCCATCGGCCGAGTCTCCACTGAAGAACCAACCGCCGCCACGGTCTTGACGACCTAGTATGAGCATGTTTGAGGTCTACGAGATAATCGGATACGAAGTGATAATAAGGTCTACTTGGCGTCGGGAGCAAGGCCATATCGGGGAATTGCTTCCTGATTACTTGCTCAAAACGCCCTCTTGGAGATTGGCCGGAACGACCCTGATGAAGAAATGATACCCTGAGACAGAAAGAAACATACGAAGCTGAGGCAAGCGAGAGACTATTCAAGAGGAGTTGAGCAGGAATGAGCACGTTTTGCTGGGATCTTAACTCCAGAGTGGGGCCGTCGCGACGTCCGACTCCACGGGAGGAATCCACCGAAGCTCGGCAAACCTTGGGATGTGGACGGAAGATGAAGCTTTCCAGCCCTAGATTTGGGTTTTACGGTATTATCAGGGATCGAATTAGTGATGGAAGAATATCGCGTTATTAATATCTCCCTCATCCTTCGGCATAACCTTAAATCTTGACCCTATTTCTGCACTTGCATGTCGCTTCTTAATTCTCCGGCAGTCTTACAAGTCTTGGAAACAGCTCAATCTTTCTCGGTGGAACCTCAACTCCTTGATATTCATTCGTCTTAGGGATACTTATCTCCCCAACCAGCCACTTTCTGGTTCAAACAACACAGTCTTGGTTCAGTTCAAGGTAGATTCACTGTCCATCATCGATTACATCATCCAAGCACCACTGTTCAACTCGAGTGAAAACACCAACCTAACAACTCGCCATGGATCATGGAGGAATGGGCGGTAGCGGTGCTGCCTGTAAGGTCGACGTAAGATTTACTACCAGGAGATACCAATCTGTCCTTGACTAATAACCTCAGATGTTGTGGAATTGGAACACAATCGATGCGTGCTTCCTGGCCTCATCATGGCAAATCAAGAACCAGGGTATGATGGCTGCTACCTGTATCGGCGTTATCCTCCTCGTTATTCTCGTCGAGTTCTTACGTCGTATGGGCAAGGAATACGATGCCATTCTTCAGCGTGGCTTCCAGCGGCAAGCCACTACTCACAGTGTTGCTCTCGCCGCCGCAGGTTGCACGGGCGCCGTCGTTCCCACAAGTCAAACACTTACATATCGAGCCTCACCTCTGCAGCAATTCATCCGCGCATTCATCCACGCTGCTACTTTTGCGGGAGCCTACATCATTATGCTCTTGGCCATGTACTTCAACGGCTATGTTATCATTAGCATCTTTATTGGTGCTGGCCTGGGCAAGTTCTTTTGTGACTGGCTCGTTGTAAGGATCAATGTCGAAGATTTGACAGCGCCTGAGGACAAGGCCAAGGGGATTGAAGAGACAACTGTTTGCTGCGGCTGAATATGTGTCGAATGTAAGGACCAGAGCTGGTATATACAATGGAAGTTAAACATGACAAGTCTTTTTACCAGTGATACTCGTAAAAGCCCTTTTGATATCGAGTTACCTCCGTCATTATAGGCCCATAGTGAGGATCTTGATATCCTTGGGAAAGCATTTGTCGTGAACATCTTGTAGTAGTTTCCTACTGACTAAAGTAGCCTGTGGTGAGGAAGTGGTATCACAATTTTAAGCTGTTGGTGTACCACTAAGCACCCACTATATTATTTGCGAGTGACCTTGATCACTCATTTATAGTATCACTGGTTTCTTTTAATGGCGGCAAAGGAATATTTATGGACAACTAAAGCTCAAACAACCCTGCTCGAGAATTTATCTATACTACAACCTTGCTTGAGGAATGCATACTGGTTATTCCGACCATCTCCAGGTGTGAGGATGTAGGGTGGCACGTTGGCATGGATCCTGTGTATCAACATTGTGACATAAAACTTTGAACATGTGTCCTAAGTGATGGAAAGACTAGGATAATAGTAATATTTCATAGTATCTCCCAACAAGTTTATCATAATATTTAACTAGCTTACTTTGTTATCTTGATTTAAGGCCTGACGTTTTCCTCACGCCCAGAGGTGCTCGGTAACATATAGCCTACTTTCCAGGACTTTTACTGTGGACTGCACTAGGGCATCAAGCCATCAAGGTTGACCTACATAACTTGATTGAGGCAGTTGCCAGTGGCTCATCCCTCATACTGTCCACTAACAAGACTATTGTCTCATAATTATGTCAAAGCACCATGTTTCAAGTAGCTGTGCCTTGCCCAACCAAGGTAAGGTAGTTCGAGACCAATACTAAAGCTTTTTTGTGAAGTAGTACTCGACAGGGGTCACGATCTGAGGCCTCAACCGGCATTTGATGTATAGGCAGTAGTGGAGCAAGAAGGAAAAATAACTTGCTCATATCTCTCTCACCACCCTAAATCTATAGACATTCACCATATAATACTTAAATGAAAGAAAAGAGAAGGATGGTCTTTATCTCTGTCAATATCTTGCCACTATCATGAGCGAGTTGGTTGAAATCGCCAAGGGGCCGTACCAGAAAGGCCCACAATGGATCTGTGATTACATAGGGGATCGAACGTTGGTTGAAAGAGTCGGGGCGGCCTGAGACGAGAATGGTGGCTTTTTGGCATCTGGGAGAGTTCCTTAATAAATACGTGCTCAATCCAGCTCCAACCAACTTATGACCTGAGGTGATTTATTTCCAAGCGGCCCCGGTCGCCGTCAGATCGACCACGCCACAGATCAATCCACCACATACAAGACTGTCTGGAGCCTCGTCAGCGCTCTCCAAGTTAACCGCAATATTTGAAGACAGAATATCCTCTGATATTACTTGCATTTCATTTTCTTGTTCATAAATTTGATACTTTAACATCGTGTAAAGACTACGGATTATACGCAGCACGCCTCCAGTATCATGTCTTCATATTCTTCTAGTTTATCGAGCTCATACTCAGGCTCACCAACTTCGAGCTCTGCTTCACTTTCATTCCACCATCATGTGTCTTCCTCAGGAAGAGATACCGGCAAGATCAGAGACGAGATGGGAATAATCAGGACCTGGTTTTCAGTATTGGATGATGGTGAACGGTCATCTGCCCTCCACTCGATAGCAGAACTACCAAGTCTGCGAGAGATTGAGCCCATGATTCAGGCACTCAAAGATCGGCAAGCGAGAATTATGGAGGCAACAAGAGAAACTCATCATTCAGCCTCCTGTAAAGCCGAAATGGATCATGCCGGTATTTCCACACAACTCCCAAGATCCTCGATGGGCTGCCAAATGGCTTCGAGCTTTGAGGTTGCACAAGTATGAAAGATGCTTGTTGGGAATGTCTCCAGCTCAAGTTGCATGTCTAGAAGATGGGGATTTGCAGCAATTGGGTATTGATACCGTTGGCGCTAGGGCAAAGATGCTTCGCGTAAGTTATGAGGATATCAAAGCCTGTATTCAGCATGCCGTCTAACTTGATATAGGCCATCCACAATGTATAGAACTCAACATATTATGCTTAATTATCAGCAGACCAACCGGTTTAGTCATGACTCTATCTTCGTCGCGAATTTCCATGACGAGCATTCCTTCTAGGACATTTCATTTTCACACCAGGCTTAGCGAAGAGTAACAAAA
>JAAOAN010000249.1:0-14428 GCA_013396205.1 Fusarium mundagurra | reverse complement strand
AGGTACTTCTACCGCCACCTAATCTACGCGGTGATAAAAGTACCAACAATTTCCATTGTCACAAATCGCTACATCACATACCTTACAGCCGTACCTAGTCTGTTTGCCTTGCACCTGCTTCTTGTATTACGCTGATTTCACTGAAAGAGTGCCGTTTCGGCCGTTTTGACCTTATTTGCCCTTGTCGGAAGACAAGGCAGGCTAGACACCTTGCCTTACGGCCTCGGTAGACATAGTTGATGTTCCTGTCTATGTGTTTTTGCCGTGTTTCTTGATCATTATTGATGTCCTCTTCAGTCCCTAACCGATATCTCTTTTTTGCTTGACTTACTTGATATATTTGTTGAATAAGGTGTTTGAAGTACACTTCCGCCAATCCTCCTGTGGTCTATCTCTCCCAATTTGGCTGGGGACCATGTAGTTGAAGGATATAGCTGTTAGTAAGTGCAACGTCAAGGAGGAAGGTCCATGTAAGTGCCTGCCAAGCCCCCCGGCGTAGGGGTGATCATAGCTTGTGTGTGACTCAATTGGTCACCTCGGTCAACGTGGTTCATTTTATCGTCATAAGCAGCAGCAGCTGTCGGGATTGGAATGAATTTAGTGGTCTCCTGACCAAAAAACTGCTGTATTGGCCGGGCTTGTAGGTGTTCTACGGATGGCTTCTTCCTCTTCTGATTGATACGCTTATCGCCTTGGAAGAGGGTTATAAGAAAGAGCACAAGGCTGTTATCTTTCCAAGCTAGTTAATTGACCTAGGCACGAGAGAAAGAGATAGGTTAATAAGGAATATATATAAATTTATTTCGCAAACTCACCAGGTTATCCTTCGTTGGGATAGACCTGACTTCATTGAAGGCGTAGTTACAACGCCCTATTTTATCGAGTGCCTTATCCTCTTGAGGCCCTTATGTATGCCACAGTTAGGACGGGCTCTCCTGTGGCCCTGTATCTGTGATCATGAAGCTTACGGAGAAGAGGTGGTGTTGAGAAGAGGTTATCCACAAAGACGTGATATGTCTGCTTTGGCAGTGAAACACAGAGGGAAACAACAACGGCCTGCGTATTACCCAGTTGTGTGAGAGCAGTTGCCTCTTTGCTAGCTGCCTCTCTTTCTTGTGTGCTGGGGCGGCCTCTCTTTCGCCTTTGCCCCCCTACCTAAGGCATCATAATTTAAGCCTTTGAAGTGCCAAAGCCACCGAATAAAGAAGCCTGCTTGGGCGATGACCCATATCTTGAAGCCAAGGAGGGTCGATTTCCCTTTGACAACAGTTATTGCTGTTGATCTGCCTGTGTAGCGGTCCATACACTCATCGACAGCGAGATGAGAGCCTGGGTGGAAGAATGCAGCTGACAATCTCGGTATGTAGTCGGACCACTCATCATTAGCTTGGAATATCTTCGGAAGGGGGGCGTTTTCATCGATCTTGGTGTGGTCAAAGGGAAGAAGATAGCCGTGGATTAACTGAAATCTCCAACAGGGCATGAACTTGATGACTGAGTGCAAGGGGGATTGATCTCCTAGCTGGGGGGCCTTCCAATGGCTTCTTAGCTTCCTTTCCTTGTGAATTCCTATATAAACCAGCATGCCAAGCCATAAATAGATCTGTGCGGTGGAGATCCCGTCCCAAGCTAGGAGCGTTGAGTCTTCGTGAAGTGGATTATTCCAGCTATCAACCACGCCATTTTCAAGCAAGTAACAAATCCAGCTATTAGTATATTCAACCCACCTCCAAAGCAGCGATTCAGGCACAAAAATCTGGAAAAGATCAAGTGGTGTATTGGGTAAATGACTAATGTGATAACTGCGAAGTTGCACGATAAAAGGGCTGAAATTGAAGTCGTGGGCCTCATCGGGTGTGAAAATCATTAGTCCCGGCAGGCTCTTTAGGGCCCGTGCGGGAGCCCTTGTGTTGCTTGCAGAAGCTCTTGTCATTATAGAAATCGACCTCCTGCCTTTGATCGGGATCTGAAGAGGTATTCATTGATTGAATCGCCATGAATTGTATAGTAATTTGGCTATGAAAGGTTGGAAGCTGAAGCTTTTGGTACCCCGCTCGTACTGTTGTAATGACAGGGATAAGGTGGGGCAGGGTACGGATTGCAGCCTGTTGGGCTCTTAGGAGATAGTCATTTAGACCTTTTCTATTAGTAGTGGCACCCTTAGCTCAGCCCAATGTCGCACGACTAGACGCCACCAAGGCACCCATTACCTACAACTTGATCACCCACCTTGATATTACAAATGAACCGAAGCTTGATTGCCGCATAAACACATGTTTCATCAATGAGCGAATACCAGCAGCCGTAAGCTCCGCGCTGGGAGGACAGCCTATAAGTACACGCAAGGTGTCTACCCTTCTTGGTAGATGCCGCAAGCCTTTCGTGCTGGTATTACCCCATCAACTAATAATTCTATTGATGCAGATAAGCTGATTAGCAAGGGGTTCAAATGGGATGTCCTAATCTGACCAGTTCAGGGGACCTAAACTTTCAAGGATGCCAACGGATCTTAATAATATCTAGAATATGGCTCACATTCACCTTCAGTTTCGTCCTGTCCCAAAACACTGGGTTGTAGTTCGAACAAATAGCCATGGCCCAGCCAGAGCACTTGTTATTAAAAGCGACTGCGTTCGCCCAGTCAGCGACAGCATGTTCTGGATACCCTACGATATGGAGGGACTTGCCTCTGCCACAAGTGATCCCATGCAGCCACTCACTCAAGAGCGCAACCTTAGCTCCTTGCAGACCTCGAGTCATATGCCCTAGACAAACTCAGTAGCCCTTGAGTTGTGTTGAACCTCCCGCCAGGTCACAGCACGGGGTTACAGCCAATTAAAATGCGTCAATCGAAAGATACCTGTTGCCCCCCTATTTCAGCCTGTGATAGAAGTACCAGCAATCTCTCGACTTACAAATCACTACATCACACTGCTCACGTTCCCAATCTATTAAGAGGTTCCACCCATGTACCTCCTAGAAGATGGTGGGCATGTGGGGCCCGGTACGGCCGGGAGGTTCAACACAACTCAAGGGATACTTATAGAATGCAGCCACTGACGCTCATGCAGCCAGGCAATGAGTTTTTCCTGGATCAGAAACCTCCGAATATGAATGTCTTTTCCGTCTTGAACAACCTCAGAGACCTTCGCCAGGGAGTTGACATGTTAACGACCTAGACTCCATCTGATATGGTTATCGGTTATCACTCAGACATGGATCTGGATCTATTGGTACTCAGCCCAAGCCTTTCAAACGGGAGCAACCCCACAAATGAGAGCCTGGGGAGTGGCCAACATAGGGATCCAGTTTCTGGCACTCTGTCCAGTTTTTGTACTTTCCATATGGGTCGCGATCTGACATTACCTTCAGAAACTCCAGTTTCCACTACTGTGTGTTGCGATACAATGTGATAGCCACAACTGCGCGCAAAATTGCTCTAGCGCCGACATCTCGAATGTATCTGTATCGGCTGTTACCGACATTAGCGAGTATCCGCGAAGTGTCCTCGTGATTGTGCGGAAGGTGGGTTGTGGCTGTGAACTATGATCTGAGGATTTCGGCATTAATGAGGATGCTGCATCCCCAGAAACGACAGTTGAGTCATGATATTGCTTGGATTCCACGAGTCGGGATAGATAGGGAACGCCCTTAGGCACCATTGCTGAACACGTCGCTTAAGGGAGAGCGGCAGCTTTAGTTTGGGTGGGTGCTTACCCCGCGCTCGGTTGTTGGTAGATGAGAATGCAAGAGGGCAATCTGACCTCAAGTTGCTGGACCTCGACTATTCTCGCACTTGGTCGTATTGATCAAATTGATTCATATGTTGCGTAATCACCCATAAGAAGATGAAGATATTAAACATCTCTACTATCTGCCGCAGATGTAATTTAGGTACTAAGGAGGGGAAATCGGCATATAATAGCGCATGACTCGTCAGCATTTGCTTTAAAATATGAGAACTTTTAGTACGCTGCATCGCATTTCTCACGCGCCTTAATTGATAGGTTTAAAGACGTGAGAAAACTTTCTTAGTTACCCGCCATACGACCAATGAGAAGGAGATTTACTGACATTAACAGCCAACCTTGCGAAAAGCATATTAGCGGCCGGTTTGATAAACGTCATCATGCCCGTGAGGCTTGAATCAGTATACCGTACAAAGTCATGAAATTATGTAGTGCTTGTGGTTCCGGCATTTATAGTGTAGTTTCAGTCAGCCTATTAGTACCTATATTAAATTCAAGTCTTCTATTGCAACAATTCCATAGCCAAGGATTCATCCATCACCACTCCAGCAATTGTACGACCTTCCTTGGCGTCAAATCATGTTGACTTTTGGCCAAGCGAGCGGGAGCAGCCCATCAGTGGCATTCTTTTTCGCTGGCTGTATAGCAATCACCCTCTACAATGCTTTGGAAATCATTATTTTAATCTTTGTCACCTTTAAGAGATTCTCCGGGTGGTATTTCTGGAGTCTTCTAGTCGCAAGCCTTGGCCTAATCGTCGCCACCATTGGCTTCTCGACCTACTTCTTTAAAATAACCCCACACACGTACCTTCAAAGCGCCGTTACAATTGCCGGATGGTGGGCCTTCATCGTTGGGCAATCGCTTGTCTTGTGGTCAAGACTTCATCTTGTCCTCCAGAACCCCTGTATCCTTCGCAGTGTTCTGATAATGATTATTATCAACGCTGTCATCCTTCTCATTCCCACGACAGTCTTAGCATTCTGCTATAACATTGTCCCAGTACCGAAGGCAGTTAAACTCGGATATAAGGTTATGGAGCCCATCCAAATCACCATATTCTGCGTCCAAGAGTTGATCATATCCGGGCTCTATATCTGGGGAACGGCTAAGATCCTGAAATACACGGCAGAAGAAAGGAAACAGCGATTGATGGCAGAACTCATCATTATGAATGTGGTTCTTATCATCATGGACTTCGTTCTTCTAGGCGTCCAATATGCAGGCTTTCGAATCCTTCAAAATGTCCTTAAATACTTTGCATACAGCATAAAGTTGAAGTTCGAACTCGCAGTACTCGGCAGATTAACAAAGTTTTTCCAAGACCAGGCACTTACTTTTACTTCAAGTAAGTTTAGCATATCAGGCCGTATATATTGAAATTTAGCTAATAGTAATTAAGCATCAAATTCTGGCATTATAAGGATAATAAGCTAGCTATAATAAATTAACTATTAAGATAACGTACTTGATAAGTGAGTGTGCCATCCAAGTGAGTGTGCCACTTTTCCTCAACCTTACTACTATAAACCGAAATAAAAACACAACAAATCAATTAATGAATTAAAATTACTCACTATACTCTTGCCCAGATAACTCCGGAACTACCTGACAGGTCCTCGCATTATGCCCGGCCTTGCCGCATACACCACATCGCCGAACGCCCGGCCCAACCGACCTTCCTCGACCACCACTTTTCGACGATTCTGCAACCACCTGCGCATCAACATCCATCTGATCAATTGCTTGCCTTGCTTCCTCTACTGTTATTACCCCTCTTTTCTGTAGCCGGGCTCTTTTTGCCCTGCGGCGCCGGCTTAGTATTTCATTTGCCTGTCGAACGTCTTGGAGCTCAGCCCTTAATAAAGCAACCTCATGCATATTTCCCTTTACTGCCTTAGTAAGAGACTTTATAGCTTTAATAATTGACTCTGGAGAGCTACTTTGATGCCTTCTGATTCGTCTCTCAAGGTATTCAGACTGGGACCCGGCCTCAAGTACTGTCTTTGGGGTCCTTGAAGCCCAAGGGGTCGAGGGCCCGGCCTCCTCCTCAACCGGCGTTGGGGTCCGTAACTGCACATCAAGCTTTAAGACCACACTTTCTGGGTCAAGAGGGACAAGCCCGGCCCCTCTGAAAGATGACCTGATGTTTTGTTCCGTCATGGTAGCTTGGTAAGCGGCATAAAAAGCCGGGAAGAACTCAGTCTTTGAAACGTGGGTTATAGAGCATCTGATCAGATGCTCTTTTTCTCGACCATAAGCCTTCTTTAGCAGGCTAAAGTACCCAACCTCAAGAGGCTGAAGTAAGTGAGATGAATGAGGCGGCATACAGAGCGTAATAATCTGGTTCTCCTCACAATATCTCTCAAAGTCGACGGAGTGGTGGCTTTCGTGCCCATCGAGGATCAATAGACGAAAGCGACCAACTGATCGCTTGGTTGTACACCGATCAAAGTGCTTTAGCCACTCAAAGCCTATCTCGTTATCGGTCCAGCCATTTTGGGAGGTTGCAATAGCCCAATCGCCCGGGAGGTTGCTATCTCGGTACCAGTTGGCGAGGTGATATTGGCCTGCACCTATGATAAACGGCTGGACTGCCCAGCCTTCCACATTAATCGCCTGAATCACCGTAATCCATTCCCGGTTTCCAGGCTGCACTGATTTTGGTCGTCCACGCCTTTCTGAGCCTGTAACAACCATTCCACTTGCAATCATGCCCATAAGGAAGCCAGTCTCATCAAAGATATAGATATCATCTAATCGGATGCCATACTTCGCAATTACGTTCGCTACAAGCCTAAACCAATCGCGAATAACAGTTGGATCTTCGCACTTAGCCCTCTGGTAGTCATATTACGAAAAAAACGCGTTTTTAGCTCGTGGTGTCGCGTAATGAAGTTATGAGCCCAGCGCTTGCCGACAGGTAGCGCATCGCGGTCAGCAAGCAGTCGGTTGGCCATTTCTTCAACGGCACGCAGTCGGGGAGGAAATCCTCGCGAATCTAGGTTGAGAATAAACTGAACTATAATCTGTTCCTCTAGATCAGATAGCCGGCGTGACTTTGGGATAGTATCGCGTTGAGACTGGATGCCTTGCTGCCGGCGACCTAAGGTCATGCGATTGACCTTATATATATCTGCAGCGCGTCGGCAGCTTAGTTTAGGGTTATTTTGAAGCGCCTGAAGTGCAAGAAGCATCCTAGCCTCGTAATTTGGGTCTGACATGCTTGGTTGTTGATAAATCGATTGATCAATTGAAAGTCAGGTGTAAGAGGGAAAAGTGGCACACTCACTTGGATGGCACACTCACTTGGATGGCACACTCACTTATCAAGTACGTTATACCTTTTAGAATTTATGCTAAATTACTAGTAAATACGGTGGATAAAAACAACACAAGGGCATTGTCTTTCCAAGCGATCTGGTTGACCTATCCAAAATCGAATCAGTAAGGCTTATCTCTAAAAGTTTGTCTCCTTGACTAACTAGGTTATCAGATGTTGGGATTGCTTTAAGGCAGTTAAAAGGAATACTACCAGCAGCAGTATTATCACCAACTTTGAGCTTGACGAGCAGCCTGTAAAGACCACAGTTCCGGCGGGATGTGCCCGTGGCTCCGTTCCCAAGCTGACGTAGCCGACGGAATAGGTTGGAAGAAGAGAATAGGTTGTCGAGACACACGTGGTATCTGGCTTCCGGCAGCAGAATCACTAGGGCGACAACCACAGCTTGGGTCGGGTTTAGGTAAACAGTACTCTGTGGCTCTCGAAGCCGCCTTTGCTGCCGTTGGCGACGTAGTTGTGAAGGCAGCCGCCGGTAGGTGTGTCTGATACCTGCAGGCCCGAACTTCCGGCCCGGCCTGTGCCAGAGCCACCGCAAGAAATAACCGCGTTGAGCTACAACCCAGACTTTAAAGCCTGTGGGAATGGGTTTAGATGGGACGGTTGTCGTCTCCAGGGATCTTCCTAGGAAGGGGACCATACACTCATCTATAGCAATAGCTGTGACTGGTTTGAAGAAAGTAGTGGATATATGTTGTATGTGATTAGACCAGTCATACACCCGGCTGAATGTCCGGCTATAGAAGCTATCCCCAGTAGCTACGAATGTTGTTGTGTGGTCAAAGAGACGTAGAACTCGTGATAATAGCTGAAATCGGCGAAGAGATATCCACTTTACAATTGGATGACTTGGCTGTTGCTTCCCTAGCTGTGACGTTCTGCAGTAGTCTTCTATTCGGGGTTCCTTGTGTATTCGCATATAGACCAAGATTGCAATCCATACGAAGATTTCTGCAACAGGGGTTGGCTTCCAATCGAGAAGTCGCTACTGTGGCTGTTGTCCATCACTGCAGCTATTTGTAAGCATCTCAAGCCGATCACTAGCCCAGCTATTCGTATAGCAAACCCAGCTTTCTACTAGCCAAACAGGGAGAAACTGCGGGAATAGCAGCAGTGGCTCTGGGGGTAAAGCCTCTATCCGAAAGGACCGATCTGGAAGATGAACGGGCTCGAAGTTGTAGCCACGGTCAGGAACTGGATTATTGACTAGCCGGCATGTGTTATCCGTCGGCTGCTCACGGCGGCTATGGTCGACTCGAATGACGCTATTGTCATCATACACGTTGGCTGCTTGGCTAGAGAGTTGTTCGGTATCCATGACAGCTCATTGAATGGATTGTATGACGATTTCAGCGGGGTCGGTTTCGCTGACGCTTGAAGTTACTACTACGTACTCCTGGTTGCGCGGGGGCCGTGTGGGGCTAGTACCGAGGTGTTGCCTTATGCCAGTCAAAGGGATGGGCGTTGATGAGGAACAAGCTCAACATACATACCTATCCGTACCTTCCATTAGGAGGGATTGGTTCGATAGTGAAGATATTGGTCGTATTATTCCTGGACCCGTTGTAAATAACAGGGTCAGGATTCCGCTAGCGGAACTCTTGTGGGTCGTTTATCTCGAGAGTCACACCTTCTACGTAAATATCCCTGACTGGCGAATCCCTGCTATAAGATATATTGGCGGTTTGACTGCGAGCAGTGGTGGATAAAAATGATGATATTGAAATTTGATGCATAGGTTTGAAGTTGGGGGCAATGTGATTTATAACCAGATTAATCGCTTGGTGTCAGGTCTCAGAGTGACAAGCGATACAATACCAATATTTGCGTAATACGGTCTCTGGGCTGGCAACGTACCTTCGCCACTTGATTTATTATCTTGTTGCTATAGAGTTTTCTCTGTAAACGTTGCCGATATTATTCTAACTGTATATAACTAAATTACAGTACTAAATGAAAAATTTACACACGTGAAGAGTTTGTAAGGGCTATTTTCCATTATTTACACATACTGATCACAACTGATTAGAATATTTAAGCGGACAGATTTCTGTATATATGCGAGGTTTGTCGTGAGATATCTGTTTATGGCAATGCTATGCGAAGGAAACCCGCCGCTAGCGTTGCATTCATTGCATGAATGTCCCTTCCCACCACATTTCCAGCTCTTGGTTGCAAGGATGTACCTAGGAGTCTATTGTATCAACTTCAGCGACAGCACTCTTGGGGTTAGTAACACCGTCTACATACCCTGGACCATAGATTAGGATGTTTTGGAGCGAAAGCTAGCTGTAGAGCCGTGCTCTACGAAAACCAAGACTTCTATCAGGTTTGATGGTGGGAAGGCGTTAAGTCGAGGCATCATCGATTCATACTCGTCACGAGGACAAATATCAAGGAGTGGGGCCATTCGGGCGATTTGTCAATATGGTATCCGAAGGTAGTCTACTGTAAACTACGCACCTTAGGCCGCTTCCTCTTCTTCTCCTCATAGTCGTTGACCTCCGTAAGAGGGCTCCATTTCGGGCTTTTGTTCTTAGCTGCACCTGCTGACATTCTAGTCCTACGTACCAAAAGCAATTATCTCCTAAGGGCCCACCAGGCCGGAATTAGGGCACGATGACGGGTCATAGTCAGTTAAAATGCAAAGAACAAGAGGTACTTCTACCGCCACCTAAATTATGTGGTGGTATAAGTACCAGCAGGTCTCATCATTACAAATCGGTACATCGCGCACCTTGCACCTATCCCATCGAGTGTTAACTGACGCCGGATACAATGTGAGATACGCAGCTATACGATGGTGTGAGTGTATTAAGATGTGGACCCGAATGTGGTGATGTTATTGATTGTCGACTTGATTTTTCTGACCAGTCTGTCAGGGAGGGGTTGGTACTATTCCCCGTCCTTCTCTGGATACAAGAATAATATTGTGATAAAGGAAAGTGGAGCCCATTCCTGCTGGATTAATGATAGCGCCTCGATAAAAGACACGTGTATTTTGTGGGTCCCCGGATATATTAATACGGGGTGGCGGGGAAAAAACCTGGAAGAAAAGAACAGAGACAAAAAAGAAGGACGAGCTCCTGGGGACTAGATTGATCCTCAAGTGTGAAAATTAACCTCATTTTAGTTGGACATCAACCCCACTCGCGTATTTAACAATTCCCATCCGCCTATCTAACATCTTTCAACCCCACTTGGCGTGTTCTGAACGCGCTTTAACTCAGATGCATTCCACATCAGACGCGTAGCACGTAACAGCTCAAATGACTGCGGACGTTCTGCGTCGGCACCAGACATCTCCGTCAGAAATGGCACTTGGGACTTTTAATGTTTCTTATGCCCGAGCCACCGCCTAAACATCCACAACTATCATACTCCAAGCCTTGTCACTACATCCCCTCTGCATTCAAACTCCTTCATTCGACGCATTCTTTCGTCTAATCTTACTCCTGGCTGACCCTTCCCCCCCGCTCTCTATATCAACTTCTCTCCGCGCTTCATTTTGAGCAAGCTATCTTCAGAGCGCTGTTCCTACGCTACAAGAACGCATCGAGAGCTGTGAGCTCCTCGAAAGATGGCCACAGGGGAAAATGTCTGGGACTCTCTCCCAACGGGGGAGCAAAAGGCTATCTGGGATGAGACAGAACGCAATCTCTGGGTTAACCTCCGCAGCAAGAAGGATGTCGAGAACAAAAAGATCGAGAAAGATTTCCAGCTCTCAATTAATGAAGTTCGGTTGAAGTTAAGTGATCTCACAGGGCAGCGAAGTCAACTGAAAGAATCTCAATCCCGATTAGCTAGGGAACTCGCCAAAGTCGAGGCGGAACTGGCACGCACCACTGAGGAGTTTGAGGAGAAGGCCAACCGACTTGAGCACATTGAGCAAGACTACCGCGCGTCGCGTCAGAAGAGAGAGGAAACGCTGCATGATATTTGGTTCAAGATGCGTCGATTCTTTAGACAAAAGAGAGGGGAGGATCCTGATGCTCCAGACGATCTCGGACCCGACTCAGAAGGAATTGTTCTGCCTCAAGTGTTGCCAGAGCTGTCCTCAGCGTTTAACGGGCCGATCCCACGAATAGAGCCTACTAATGGCACTGCAACGGTAGTGGACAGACCCGATGAAGTAGATGATGATGATCGTATGGAAGGCATTGAGCATCATGGTGATGAGGCAGCCGAGACCCTCGTTGATGTTGTTGACGCTGATGGAAACGTGATCGGAGCCGTGGAACAGATCGAGCCTTGGAACCAATGGGTTGAGGGAATCCAAGAATTGGAGATACGAAGACCTGTCAAGATTCGCCGAGGACGGCGCTTCAACGCTAGACATCTTAGGAGCATTTACGAACGAACTGAGGCGAAGGGGATCAAATGGCTCTCTTGTATGATTCAAGCTACAGGAGAAATTCAGGCCAAGAGATGCCAGTCATGCGACAAGAACCAAGGCGCCTTTGATGACTGCATTATTGTCGGCGGAGATCTCTTTCAGAAATGCGGCAACTGTGAATGGAATCGTCAGGGATGCCACGGTGCTTCAGGGGACACAATTGATATACTGGCCTCGAGGGAGAGAGCACGGCGGAAGAAACAGCTGGAAGAAGGAATTCAACAGACTCCCGCAGGCCGTTCTTCGGAAACAATACATCCGGCAGTTGAAGTTCAGCCAAGGCCTGAGCCAGCACGTCAACCAGAACCACAGCAAGTCGAGCAGGAGATCCCTGTGCCCTCTCGACCACCTTCACCACTCCCCGTTCTACAGCGTACACTTGAAAGATTCCCTGAACGACAGCCTGGGAGACAACCGGATAGACAGATTGAGCCACAGCCCGAGCGACAACACGAACAGCAACCTGAGCGACGGCCTGAACGATCAATTGAGCCTCACCCTGTACGAGTGACTAAGTGTCAGGCAGAATGGACTACAACACGACAGCCAGAACGGCGCCCTGAGCCCCAAACCGAGCGAATTCTGGACCGATCCAATGACCAGTTCCATGATGTGATTGCTGCAAGGGCCCCAGAACGAACTGCCGAAGTAGCACCAGTGCAAATCGCTCAACATCCTCGTGAAATGCCCCATAGATCAATTTATGGTTCACCTCACGGATCTCCAAGCCGTCCGACAACGGCTCCCAGGTCGGATTATGCTCCGGAACGTATGATTGACCCCGTGGACTCGCCCTTACCGACGCCAATCTATCCTCAACCCAGGCCCTTGGGGACACTGCGCTCTGTGCTTCCTTCGAGTGCCCCCCGCCACTCCCCTCATGAGATTCTCCACCCATCAACAGAGCTCGATAGCTCTACCAAAGACCATCGCGGTTCTGTTCAGGTCCACACACCACAAGAGCCTGAGCGGATGAATACTCCACAAGAGTATCGTATAACTCCTGGGTTTACGCCGGCCAATATTAGAAGTCGACCTCCATCCAGCGAACGAGGAAGACCAACTCCACCATCGTTGCTCAATCCATCATCACAGTCTCCTGAATCTCCTCCTGCTCTGCCATTGGAAGAGATCACCCGAGAGAACATGGTTCCGAAGAATGATGGAGTTGTTTACACTTATCCTGAATCCGTTGCGGGGGTGCCATTGGTCAAGATTAACGAGGAACACCCCTATTGGGAAGCCAACTGGCCAAACGTCAAAACACTTATTGAGCCACAGCTTGCTCAATGGCGCGAGAAGCATCAGGCTGCTATTGAAGCAGGTCCTAAGCAGGATAAGGGAGGCTCTTCAAAGTATCAAATTGGCAGACAGGTCAATCGTGGTATAAAAATTCTCAAATTCCACGAGAATGGCCCCATCAGCCCTTATCAGTTGTTAGGTAAAAGATATATGCAGGCTGGCAAGGGTGGTATGACCTCATATGACACCCTATTTCGCCTGTCAGAGACAATATCGGAGCTCGAAAAATTCAATCTCGACATATCGCCGGTTGACTGGATGCGACAGCGTCTTCACGAACTGATTCAAACTCAGGGCCGCAATTTCAACCTGCCACGAACAATTCACGACTTCTATCATGACTCAAAACTCACAAGTCTTCGTTATAAGCATGGCTTCAAAAACATAGGTCGCCCTTCTGGAGCCATGAAGGCTCGCTTGAGCCATGGCAGCCCTAGCACTATATCCAAACCTCCCCAAAAGCGCAAGTCAGTGCACTCGGTTACTACTACGCCTCGTGAAGATTCCCTCGTCAACCACTCTCCTCTGCATGGTCAAATATCCTCAGGCTACAGAACTCCAGCCTCGGTCCCAGCCCCTGCTCCTCAGCCAGTCTTCAGCACCCACCTCAACAAGAAGCCCAAATACATGCCACCTGCACATTATCGCCCCGATCACGACGAATTTCATTTTGAGGCTTGGTCCGATACAGATTCATGCAGTGGTGGCAGCATTACTAAATATGATTGGCGTCTTGCTGTAGTCAAGACTCGATTATATACCAGCCACATCAATGTTACACAGTATTGGACCTGGGTAGGTCAGATACAATGTTTTCAACATCAGGTACTCAAAGACGTGAAACCGGCGAAGTGGGGCTTGTTTAGGGACGAGATCGATTTCCATGTACACATCGCAGAGATTGAGGAGATGGAGTGGAGTATCGAAGCACTTCGCGTTCACATCATTATGAAAAAGGGTGTCGGAGAGCTTGCTCCAGATGGCATGCCTCGAGGCGATGTCATGGCGTCTTTCCCACGAGCACGTACAATGCGTCGCTTCCTGTTCTTTTGCAGAGAAAGGGGTATGAAAATGACTAAGAAGGAGCCGTAAGTATAGCCCCAGTGATAGAACTGTGGCAAGTAGAGAACTAACCTGGACGATAGTGGTGAACTTAATAACCTGTGGGATTCCATGGTTTCTGAACAATTGCCTGGTCGAGGCGGTTCTACTCAACAATTGGTGGAATGAGTTCGTTGACCACGAGCGACGTTCTTCGAGGGGCGCAGAGCCCGAAACGTCGAGGTAGAAAGAAGTCGCAGATGACACATAGGAAATGGCGCCCGGAGGCGATGTCAAGAGCTCGCGAAGCTCAGTGTCGTTGAAGACACTCGTCACGAAGAAAAGTCAACTCTCTGAATGCCTTCTTCCAGCAGCTGTTAGGGTACCGTTAGCCCCACAGTTGCTTTTGCTGCCATTGTGGACTGCAAAAATTCTTGCCCTAGCAAAACGCTAACAGCGGGTGCCAAGAAAGATTTTTACAGGAGAGAGTTGTTTTTTTTAGCTAATTTATTTAAGTGCCAAAATACTATAGGGTAAGCTATATTTAGCCGCACAGTATACTGATCGGCATACCTATGGTATAACGTGGTTGATAAGCAT
>JAAOAN010000248.1:0-15049 GCA_013396205.1 Fusarium mundagurra | reverse complement strand
TTTTATTTTTAATATTTTAATTATATCTTTAAAATTTACTTATTATTATTTTATTAAAGTATTTTTAATTAATTTTAAAGATTATAATATTATATTTTATTTATATTATATTTTTTTTAATTTTTCTTTTTAATATTATATAAAAAAAAAGAAATTTATAATAAATTATAATAATAGCTTAGTAATAAAGCTAACTAGCTTAATATATAACTTTATAACTTTTTAACTTTTTTAAAAAAACCTTTTAAATAAAAATTTTGCTTTTTTAAGCTTTAATTTAATATAATATTATTATATTTACTTAGCTTTATTATTAATTATTTATAATAAAAAAATTATAAAGTTATATATTAAGTTAATTAACTTTATTATTAAGTTATTATTATAAATATATATATAATTAATTAATACTTAAAAACTATACTTTATATATTATTATAAAAATATTTTAACTTTTTAATAATTAATTAATTTTAATAATAATAATAAATAAATAAATTAAATTCTAATAATAATTTACTTTTAAAAGTAAAATATACTTTAATTTTTTTTTTTTTAATATATTAATTTAAATCTTAGCTTATAAAAATTCCTAACTATGCTTAAAGTAAGCTAATAGAAAATATTTACAATTTCTATACTGGTCCCTGTATAGGCAGGAGGGACTCTAGAGATAATCCTGGGCTGCTGATTTGATAACAACTAAGACTGGAATAACTGAGAAGTGAAGTGTCATTCGTTTAGATATCCAGTTGGTTTGCCTGGGGCTGCGCATTCTATGCCGGTTTCAGCGGCAACAATGCTTAACAAGGCCTTTCAGGCGCTCGTCAGTCTCATATTCCTTCAGTGCCGTCTCCCTCCACTCTGTCCAATCTTGACTGACTCCGAAGACTTTGAGTATCGCACATGCCAATGGCAAGGCGTGCGACCAGTTGGATTCCAAGGCCAGACCCCAGAAGAACCTTCTCACTTTCTCATCGACCACACCGCTGGCGAGCTCAGAGCTCCCTTTTTGCCGAAGTGCATCCGTCAATGCAATATCATCGGCACTTAGCGAGAGCTTACCACCGCACAAGGCACTCATGTCGGCAGTAACAAGTGACGGCCCAAAGGCTTCACGTCGAGGTACGACACGTGCCATCTGCCAGTCATAATACCAGTGATGTGAAGGTTGTTATCGACGAGTAAGTGGTCGCCTTTGTCATCGACATGCTTTAAAAAGAATTCCTCTGGAGATTGTGCTTCGTCTTGTTGGGCTAGCTGAACAGACCGGCTGCATCAAGTCGAGCATCGAAATACGCCCCTCCAGTAACGTACCATAGGACGGTCTCTTTGTCAGTGTGAGCGGGACTTACTGTCAGTGATTTAATGACAAGAGGTGCATTTTGCTTTGACGCTCTGGCCAATCGCGCAACCCGGAGGAGTCGGGTGAGCTCCGCCAACCTAGGTAGCTTCTTATTGTCTAGAATTATGGCAAAGCTCACGTTTGCTGGGTTATTGTTTCTCCTGGTCAGAGAAATTAGAGTGGGATTCATGGTTCAAACAGCTCTTTAGGACAACGCTCGCGCCTGTAAGCAAACAGCCTGTCAAGTTATATAAAAACCTACTCCCTTCTCAGTTGAGGCAGAGATTTAATGCTTGGGGACTGTACAGGCTCGCCATGAGTTGACAGCAGAGGAAGGGAGGATGGCCGGGCTGTGGTCGCAGTCTCGGGCCGCAGTCGCCGGTTGCTGATGGTGAGAGGGGCAGCCACTTAAGATTCGCTAAGCCTTTTCTAGAAGCGTCTAATACTCGGTTCTGCGCTAGCTATATCCTAAGTAATAAAGACTTAGTCAATTTAGTCTAAGTTTAGAGGTCTTTACTGAGTTTATTATAGTAAATATTTTATTTTATTTTTTTATTTATTTAAAACCTTAATTAGCTGTACCTTATGTATTGTTCTAATGTAAGATTATCATAGGTATGTAGAGACTAGGGGTATACAGCGTATTAAGGAAATACATTAATTACCAGAGACAGGCCCGGTTATACAGACCGTATTGAAGCTGTACGTTCGTATCGATTGGTTCAGGGCCTTGATAAGACCTTTGTCAACGCCAAACACCGCAGCCTTATGAAAATGCACTGGTTATGACCTCCCAAACATCCAGATTTTGCGCCAAATGCTTTGCTCCTTCTCTTCTGAGTTCTCTTCCTTCACGTTGTGTTGTCCGACAATAGTCAAGAAAACCTGGTCCAGCGTTGTTGGCATGACACTGTAGTGACCCACGCCGAGTTCTGCTTTGTTCTCCTCCAGCAACACAACTAGGTGTCCAATGGCACTCTGGCTCCGATCAACCTCCCGGTCGCTTGTAATCTCTTCCTCCTTATGACCAGAAGTTGCTGCGAGGACTTGGTCAGCGCGCACTGAAAAGCGGATCTGGCCGTGGTATGTTTTCTCATCAACATCGGCGGATGGCAAAGTTTGATGAATCCAGTTTGTCATTCGGTCCATCTCCTCCTGGGTAGTACGAGGCGCACTTTTGGCGACAAGGTGAATATGCAAGGCATCGCCGAAGCGATGTCGAAGGTTATCTGGCGTTCCCAGAGCAAGCATCCTTCGAGCAAGAATACCAGCACGACCAGCCAATGCATCTGCTTCCTCCATGCTGTGTGTCGTGAGAAGAATTGATCTTCCAGGGACTGTGGCCTCGAGCGTTCTCCACATAACACGCTTTGAAGCAGCATCGAGACCAGACGAAGGCTCATCCAGAAGAACAACAGTGGGATTGCCCATCAGAGCGATTCCTAAACTCAGTTTTCGTTTATTGCCTCCAGATAGAGCATGTGCCATGCGAGTAGAGAATGACTCGAGCCCTACCGCCTGCATAACAGCCCGCACGTTGTGTTCGATGTCGGTGACACCTCTGATCTTGGCGTAGAATTCCAGATGCTCTCGTACCGTCATCTGATCCATAGCATCGAACTGAGGGCAGACGCCCAAGTTCGCTCGAGCACCTGCGAGGTTCTTGTTGACGGATACATCTTCCACCAACACATCACCTCCATTTCGGTCCGGTTTGATATCACCTCTAATGAGAGAAATAGTTGTTGATTTTCCTGCACCATTCGGACCAAGTAGAGCAAAAACTTCGCCACGTTTGATACCAAAGGTGACGTTGTCAACAGCTATGTTGTCGCGGAAGCTCTTCGTCAGGTGCATGACTCGGAGACCATGCTCATGCCCCCCATTACGAGTGACTTTCTCGCGCTCATCAATAATGTCTTCGTCAACATGTTCCTCATCTGATTCGGCTTTGTCCCCTTTCCGGAAGAGACCTCGGAGTGAGGCTCCCGCTGTACCTGTATCGAGCCAAATCAAAAGACCAAAGAAGATGAGTGATTGAAGGATGAGGTACAGAATGGGTCCACCATAGTACAAGATACCGCTTGGGTTTTCGGTCAGGCTATTGCCATCGCATGCCGTAGAAAAGAGATTCGTAGAGATGAAAAGCGCTTTCAGTGCTGAGCCAATGGGGGCGAATGCGGAAATGACGAAGTGAACTAGGCGCAAGGAGCTCTCGACCTTAGTCACGGGCGAGTAAGTCAACACCGACATGTACGCAATGATGTAGACGACAAGAATGAGAGTCTGGCTCGCCGCTGCCCAGGCGTACGTTCCAAGTTGTGTCTTAGTAAAGAGGGAGACAAGGTACGCAAAGACTGTCGAAGCTATTCCGTATAGGAACAAGACGAGGAAGACGTAACCAATGTTGAACCAGATATCGGAGACACCAGCCCATATCGCCACCACGATAGCTGTGCTGACCAGGACAATGATTAGATCAAACAGGAGGTAGGCTATCCAGAGTGGTAACGGCCGAACACCGTTGGAGTATTGTAAACCGCGGATGAACTTGCGCCGCTCATTGCTTGGGTAGAGTGCGAAAAATGCAGGATAGACAGAGAGAGCAATCGACATGTATATAATCATTTGAAATGAACTACCCGTCGTGTCATCCACGGGAAGTTCAAAAGGAGCCCAAGTCGTTGCGATACTGACGTTGGACAATACGACATCCAGCATCTGCTGCGTGAATATAGGCACCTCAATGGCGAGATTAGCGGCCCATGCAAATGTAGGGCCTTGCTCATCATCGCCCAGCCAGATTCCTCCGGTGATGTTCTTTCGATCCGTCTCGATCTTGTCTTTGAATTGCTGGAAAGTATCGACCAAGCTAAGATCATTCATGTCGAATCCCCTTTGGGTTTCATTTCCAGCGTTACCCTTCAACGTGGGATTTATAAGGCTGAACAAGTCAGTGCTCAACTTTGATCTTGGCCCAGCTAAGAGGCGCAGTGTAATGTTGTCTCCTCCTTCCATTGGATTGAACACGTTTAGCCTCTGAGCAGCTTTGGCTGATTGCTCCCCTGGCACGCAACTAGCCGTACTTTTTGTAATGATAAAAAGGGAAGTCAATCCGCCAGCGAAGATTGGAAGAAGAAAGGCTAGCAGATACAAAAATCGATTCCGCTTTAGAACAGTTAGGCGCTTGCGGAATAGAATTAAACTTTGTTTCAAGTATCCGACTCGTTGTCCATTTGTAAGTGCCAACCCTGGATTTTCGCTTTCCTTCTCTTTGGAGGCGACTTTTCCGGATGATGGGACAGACAAGGGGTGGTTTGCGTTGCGGAACGCTTCTTCATCTCTGATCTCCTCAGCAACCTGGAGAAAAACATCCTCGATAGTTGGGCCCGAGAAGCGATATTCTGTGATACTAGCAGCTTCAAGACTCTTAATGACAACAGCTGCGAGCCGCGAGGTGGGAGCAGTGTATGTGATGAGGTCGAAGGCATCCTTCTTTGCAACTTGATCAATGTCTGGAGTTTCTCGAATCCCAATGTCCTTGGGAACATGAACTCTGTAACCACCGCCCATATTGTCCTTCAAGGCCACTGAGGAGCCTTCTGCACGCAGAGTTCCCTTGGAAAGAATGGCGATATGGTCGGCGAGAAGATCGGCCTCGTCCAAAAAGTGGGTGGTCAAAATCATCGTGCGTCTACCACGCTCAGCCAGAATGATGTCCCAAAGCTTTCGTCTCGACAGCGGGTCAATGCCACTGCTGACTTCGTCAACGCAGCACACGGCGCTTCCTCCCGTCAACATAAGTCCCAGTTGAAGCTTGCGCTTCTGACCACCCGAAAGAGTCTTTGCAAAAGCCTTTCGCTTTTTATAGAGATCGACGGATCTAATCAGATCTTCAATCTCTTGTGTGGTAGCCCTGGCGTTGGGAGCTTTTAGATGATTGAAGATTCTAATGTGCTCTTCCACCGTCAAGTCGTCCCAGAGCACGTTCTTTTGGGGAGCGATACCAAGGCCACCTCTGCCGTCGATTTTGATCGACCCACTCGTCAATTTGTTCATGCCTGCAATAGCATCGAGCGTGGTGCTCTTTCCACTGCCATTGGCACCCAAAAGTGCGACAATTTGCCCCTGGCCAATATCGAGATCCAGCCCGTTTACGGCGAGAACAGGCGGCTTCTTGTTGGGTCCTCGGCGTAATAATCTTGAAAAGATGCTAGGTATGTACGTTTTTGAAAATTGTCGCAATTGCACAGCATTGCTACCAATTCGGTCCACATCTGTCTGGTTATGCAACAACTTTCGGCCTGACGTTTCATTGCTATACAGAGCATGCTCGATAAACGCCCCAATCAATGGATAAGCAAATATATGGATAATGAGGAATATCCAGATAACAATGCCTGGGAGATTTGAGGGGCTCCCAGGGGCCGCTTTCAGCAAGTCAGTCGGCATTTCCTGCTCCTCGAACCATGCCATGTTGCCGATAAAGAACACGAAGGCGCAAGGGGTGAAGAAGATCGAAAGAACGGCGACAGGGACAGTGCCAGGAGAAGACAGGGTTTGCGAGAGAATTCCGAGTAGGGCGACAACCAGGATGGCGGTAATACCACTCAGCTGGGCCTTTCGGAAGAAGGATGCAAACAGCATGGATATAGAAGAGAACGCTAGGCCAGTGAGAACATGGAAAACGAGGACAATGCCAACGCTGGTCTTGGCAAAAACACCACCGCGAACAATAATGGAGCCAAGGATCCATGCTGGTAGGTAGATGAGAGAGAACGAAAGGTGGTGCGCAATAATCCTGGCGACCATTGCGAGCCACGGTTTTCGCACTGGCATCATGGCATCGATCAATGTGGACATGCCACTTTCGTGTTCTGTAGCGATGAAACCAGTAAGATGATATGTGATCCAGACAACGGTTCCTAGAAACGCGACACCCATCCAGTCCCTTATGACCTTTTGGAATCGTGTACGAATCTGTCGGTCACGCTCCTTAGGGGTCAAGGTGGTGTAGGGGTATTCTTGGGTGCCATTCAGGTCATTGGTACTTGACCTATTAGCAAGGGAGATAGCTCTGTCGACGGAGTGTTGAAGCGGGATTACATAGATCTGCTGATCGTTCGATTTGCTGATTTCGAATTTTGTGCCTGCGCGACGGAAGACTCCATCAGCCCGAATGGTGTAGTTCCAAAGGCCCCCGGGGCCTTGATCAGGCGAAGAAAGCATGACGACAGCACCAAAGCATCTCGTCAATCCCCTCAAGTTACTCGGGCATTCTGCCCTTAAATTTTGTTCACGTTCGATAGTGACAACCTCAAAGTTGACGTCTGCAGACTTGGCCGCATCTTCGAATTGTTGCGTCACAGTGCTGAACACCTGACCAATATTCCCTTCCGTGAAATTGTTGTTGACGAGGACCAATTTCTTACGTCCACTATTGCTTGCTTTCTTAATGGCATCGCCGAGGTCGATAAGTGATGTTGGTTTGCCAATACCGAATTCTGCTGGAGGAACAAGGAGGTTCTTTGTAAAACTGAAGAGCGCGGCCAAGAAGATGGGCAAGATAAAGGCCATCCAGATGCATAGCGCAAGATGACGCATTAAAAGAATTCGGAAATTCTTGCCCATCAGGGTCCCGACCTGTTTGAGGAAAGTCATGATGATGATGACTTGGGATGAAACAGGGCGGAAACGCGGTTTTCCCGCGCACCTCGATCCTAAGGGACAAAAAGACTTAGATAACTTGGCATAAGTTTATGATAAGTTTAGGGTACCTTTTGCTAAGTTTATTTCATAGAGGCTTGATTCGGAGAAGTAAAGTGCTGATGGCGATGCATGGATGAAATTATTTAAGTTCGCAGGCTAGTTCAATGACGAGGTGTCGAGGCTGATTTAAAGTAAAACCCCCAGGCACTACCTTAAGGTAGAGAACCCACTAAGAAGAGACAGCTACATAAGCCCCTGGAGACAAGTCTTGGCGCCATGGGGCAGGCAGCCACTCCCTAAAGTGCCTTGCATTTGACCACCTGGAGCCGAGACAGCCAGTAATCAGCACTGTTTCGTTCTTTAACTTACAGCTGTCTAAATACTTCAAGGGAGAGACAAAATCTACGGTTTTTGCAATCTTTCTATGATAGGAAGACTGATCATACTGACTGATTAACATCAAAGACTTCCTAGAAAATCACATCGGGGGAAATAACTGAGACACCCCCGGACGGGAATCCGTAACTTTGCTCCGTTCCGTCCTGGCGTAGCATTATGGCGATGACGAAAACCCACGAATACCTTGTTAGCGAGCGGCCCGCAGAATTGGGTTTGTACTGTGTTTGCGAGATACGGAATACGATTTTATAAACGAGGCCCAATTGCAACATTTTCTCTTTCCCTCCCTTGTTTCACATCTTGCAGCTACCTACATCAGCATAAGCAATCCTCCAGCATTGTCCATTTATTATCCACTCATCTCGGCTGTGCCGTTCGACACGCGGCCCACCTGTCATGCATCGATGTTACGATATTTCAATCTATGATTCTTCCTTTTCTTCGACACACAGCGAACTAGGTCCAGATAGGAAACCGATTCAGAGCGATACGCGAGGGCCATTAAAATGACAAGACAATATCCATCCAATGAGAATCTGCTCGCATGAAGGAATTGGTTCCGTTTACAATGAAACAAAGCTCGCGTGGGAGTTCGGGTCAAAAATCACGCCGATTATACAAGTCGACGCTGTCAGCCGAGAATGCCAACCCTTGTAGCATCGCGTTCTGCACTTGGCAAATATCTTAACCTTAGTGCCTGATTATAGTGATTTTAAGGGTCTTAGGAAAGAGATATCTCTTAAAGAAGGAAAGAAATCTTAAGTTTTTAATTTTAAATAATAAAAAACTTATATAATTTAATATAAGTTTAAAATATTTTTTATTAATTTTATTTTAATATTTTATATATTTTCTTACTCTCTAGGCCTGCCTCTTCTATAATAGTATTAGTGATAATAATACTTAAACATGATATATAGGCTTCATAGCCTTAGAATGACTATCTTAGCTAAGCACCAAGGCATGTTAATATTATCTTATTCTAGGCTATGTTGCTTCTCCCTAGAAAAGACAAAAGGCTGATGTCAACTCTTCCGAAAAGCAGGAAGATGCTCGTTGTAGCCAGTCAACATGGTCAAAGTCCGCATTCAACTCGCTGGCGAGGACAGTGAACATGACCGTTTTGCTTCCATGGTTGTTTCCTGCTTTGATACGGCTGCTTTGCATTTTTGGCAATGTTCAGTGGAGGTCTTCGTACCATGCACTTGTTCAAGATATAGCTCCTGAACACTCACTTGTTCTGCCATAGAACATGCACTGGTCGAAAAAACAACAAAAGACTTGGAGAACAACAACGTCTTACTAGTTTGCTTGCCTCCATTGTTCACATCAATTTTACCATTACAGACATCCTGTTCTAGTACGCTATTAACAAAGGAGCTTCAGAACACCACCCAAGCATGTTTAGGACTTACAAAGTATATATATATCGAGTGCTTCAGCATAGGCAGATATCTAACAGTTCCGACCACAATTTACACATCAATACACAAGCAACAGTTTCAAAAACTAGAATATCAACTAATTCTTAAAACAACAAATCACTACCACATCAACAATATGTGTTACCGAAGCATCACTCACACTATGCGCTGCGATGCGCGGCCTGTCATTTCCGTTGGTAGCAAGGTCTACACTGACCCGTTCGCCTGTCCCCTCCCATGCAGCTGCGGCCCTGAGCACTTCGTGCCAAGTTACCTTCGATGCGAGGATCATGGTTGCTGTATGAAGAAGGTCCGCATGGAATGGTGTCCCCACGTTGCTGATTGCAACGAGGTCTTCGAGATTCATCGCTATGTCCAGTCTTATCGTCGACCACGCAATATCTGGGGTCCCATTAACATGCTCGGCGACAGCTCTGATTCTCTCTGGAGTCTTCCCATGATTCAGGAGGAGCAGGAGGCTTGGAGCCATGCTCCGGATTTGGAGGATTGTCTCTTCACTGGAAAGATGCCACACTTGACGGCTGTCCCACCTCCGTTTCGCATGGCTGTTGATAACCTTTCCAACATTGGCTATCTCATTGTCGACACACAAAAACAGCTGGATGCAGTTCACAAAGATGCTGATGCTCGCCGAACCATGCACAATACGTTCCACGGACAGGCTTGCTCGCGTGTGCTTAATGAGTGGGAGTGCCCACTCCAAAGAAGTGTCGTAGCTGCGGAACAGATTGAAGAGCAAACGCTCAAGAACCTCGTAAAGCAGCGGGAGATCTTCAACACATGCTGGACCTTCATTCAAAGCATCATGTGGTCTCGCCAAGTGGGCAAAGACCTTATGGTCCAGGATGTGCCAGTCGTTTGGGATCAGTAGAAAGGACTAGGGTCGTCCGCTGAGGGTGGCTGGTGGTTGAATTTAGCATGCATTCTTTTAAGTTGAGCGTTTGGGATAGGGAAAGGTTACTTTCAGTAGTAGAGGTGAATATAGAGAATAATGAACTTTGATTTCGTTTTTATAAACCAAGCATCGTCTCTCGCAATGCCGCATATCAAGCATCGTCTCTCGCAATGCCGCATATCAAGCATCGTCTCTCGCAATGCCGCATATCAAGCATCGTCTCTCGCAATGCCGCATATCAAGCATCATCTCTCGCAATGCCGCATATCAAGCATCATCTCTCGGGATGCCGCATATCAAGCATTTACTCCCTTGGCCTCTTGGACTTGAAAAAAGTCTCAGGATCATCAACTCCCCATCGAAACAGTTCAAATCGATGTTCAACCACGGGTTTGGGTTGACGGTTCCTTGGAACAGGCATACCATCAAGCTTGTGTGGTCCCACATAGTTGGGGTTAACGTTTGGAACCATATCACGCTTGCGTGGTCCCACGTAGTTGGGGTTCTCAGGGCCTTTTTTCTCCAAGAGATAGTCAAACACCTCCGAAGGAGCCCCAGAGGCTTGTATATCTGCGATAAGGATCTCGTACTCTCGAGCCAGTTGAGCCTGTTTTTGTGGCTCTACAGCGTTATCCATGGCCTGCTGAGTCAATAGAGTCCGAGCAACGAGTGGCTCCAGAAGTTGAGCCCATGCAGCCGATTTAGCTACTACTTTTTGTTGGGCTCGTTGGGCAGCCGATTTAGCTTCTTTGTCGGCTTGCTTTTGAGCCAGTATTGCTTGTCTTTCGGCTTCACTGCGAATTGGGAGCCCTTGCTTGATTGGCCATGCTTTGTTCAGGGACTGCATATGGAAGTCAGGTAGTGGCAGACTTGTACGCAATTCTTGAACCAATTGATATGAGGAGATTGAGAGAATCGGAGAAATACCAGGGGTTCGGTGACTCATATGATACGTCCCAGTATAAACCATAAGAAGACCTTCCCAGAATAGCGGCAAATACGGGTCATCTTGGTTAAGAACTCCTGGTGTGTCCCAGAGTCCGACCATTCGAAAGTTGGGAACAACGTCTTCCTGTTTAATAAAGTCCCAATGCTTATTTGTGTGTTTTCGATTCCCATTAGCCGCAAGTTCGTGTTCGCGTAGACGGGCATATCCACCGTCTGAGCTGGTGCTTGAACCGATATATATCGTTGTATCCATCGAGGGGTCATATTTCGAAGAACCTTTGACGAGTCGACGAGCTCTTGGACCGACTATTGGTGAAACCCGTTGTATGATGTTTGCCTTTCCGACCCTTGTTGAAACATCGACGTATACAATGTGGTAAGGACATTCGACTGGGAATTCTGGTAGGCTTAAAAGATCATATACTTGTAGATCCTGTTTTCCGAAACCCTGTTGGACTTTTCGAGGCATGTGGGAAAGACCTTGGTGGAGTAGGTGCACGGGGTCGACCTTCCTGAGTTCCGTCTTGAATCCAACGGACATGTCCTGCTCTTCCTGTGGTAGCCGGTACCAAGCTGCCATATCTCCAGAGCGAGCATGTTGACAGAGGCGTCTGGTTAGGAGTTCCATGCGGCCCGCGAAACGCTGGAGGTCGGGATCATCAGCAGGGACCGGATGCTTTGCATCGAAATCTTGGATCCATGCTTTGGCAGTCTTAGCAACAGCAGGTCCGGTTTTCTGTCGTTTGGCTGGTCTCGGTGGTTCAGCTGGTTCGTCTTGAAGCTCCAGGTCGATGACTTCTGGTTCATCTTCAAGCGTCAGGTCGACGGTTTCTGGTTTGCGTTTCCCATTGCCGTCTAGCCATTGGAAGCCTGACGGACCGTCCAGGGCGATAGAGGAGTTGCCTTTGCTTCAGTTAGCTTATATCCTTTCGAGCTTGTGTATTTCCCATAAGTAATCCTAAGACCACCTAGGTTTTCATGGATGCCATTCAAATACCATTCAAATACCATTCAAATACCATTCAAATACCATTCAAACACTATGTAAATGCTATTCAAATACCTCTCAAATGCCATTTAGACTGAAGGGGGTATTCGTAAAATTGTAAATTCAGCTTACCAGCAGAGGAGGATTCGATACTGCTAGAAATTGGCGAAGGTCCCTCGATAACCTTGCCGCTAGCTTCACCAAGAGAGAATGAAGGTGATGTAGGTGTAGTGTTCATTGTGAATCGCAAGTGTCTTTCTTCTAGATAGAGAAATTGAGAAATCGTTATTTGGTACGAGTGCATTCACGATTCAGTTGAATTGGTAAAATGAACAGAATTGCTACCATCATGGTGGTTTTCAACCAGTCCCTCAAGCTCCTTCCTTCCCAGCTCTTCATAAGGCAGGCACAACCCGCTCCTTCCCTCTTCCTGAGGAAGGCACCCAGCTCCTTCCCAACTCTTCATAAGGCAGGCACAACCTGCTTCTTCCCAAGTCCATCTCGCAACCATTAAACAACCCACGTACGGTGAGTGCAAAAACGTTCCAGTATGTCATGGTGGTTAGTACCCCTTGTGACTTAACGCTGCCAGCTTCATGTCTTTGAACAGAAAGTACATTTTTGGCAACCCCTTAGTCAAGAATGGAGTTGTATTTTGCAGGCTCGAGAGTTTCCTTCAAGATGTAATCATTACGGTTGTAACGTCCTTTAAGTCCAGTTCTTCTCTTTATGTGCTTCCTTGTGGTTTGACCAGCATTAGACAATATGTCTTTCTTTATGGGGGGATTATCTTGCTATTATCAACTTTTACATTATACACTATGAGTTGATGGAGTATTCTTTTAAGCATAGATAGTCGTTTTCCCTCTTTACGTTACAATTCCACTCTTGACTTGTGATTACTACATGTGGGTTGGCTCCTGGTAAAAAGGGGTAACTCTCACCTCAACACTTCCAGGTTACAATTCGATCTCAAGAGCGTTACAATACCACCCCGCTTGAGATAGAGAGATAATTTTGAATATATCGCCATTACCTAACTCATGTGTCTCAGTAAAAACACGATAGTCAGGTGTCTGATCAAGACAAGCAAAGCACATGTCGGATCTCATTTGCGTACCACAAGCCTTCAAATCATTTCCAGAAAACTAAGCAGGTAGTGCCCTCGGAGCCGTGGCTCGTGGCTGCGCAGCGACGGTTACATCCCAATTCAGCTTGTCTATTGCTTTCCCAATTTCTAATCTTCAACTACAACTCACACTGCTAATCATCAGCTTCACCAGCAGATCAAACAGTCACAAAGCCATTTATATTCAACTCAGCCCAGATCAAATTTCTCTCGGCCTGATATCTTTTTCACTGTGAAACCCGAAAGGGAGAAGAAGAAATACGGATGAAGGCAGGGACGAAGATATACTCCTAAAGCGAAAGGTTGAGCACTGGAAGCCAAGCCGCCACAGAACCACAAGCTCTTAATCTCTTCATAAGCCAAAATAAATTCCCCTTTACATTCCAGGGAGTTAAGTCGATTGATTTAGTCGTGTCGCAACCGTGGGCGTGCTACCTTCTCCGACAGGCTGCAGCGGTCAACGATCTCTTTATATAATTCGTACCGAGACACTCATGATGGACACAACATAACTATAAACTTTTATAGATCGAGGAACAGAAAATTACTTTCTCATAATCTACAAGTTGATCCCTGAACACGCTTACTTTTCCGGTATGAAAACACCTCACTCACATATGGCCAACTCTACCTACCTACCTACCTACCTACCTACCTACCTACCTACCTACCTACCTACACAGAATCAAGCAAAATGCAAAAAAAAGAATGGCGAAGCTCGGATTCGAACCGAGGATCTTTTCCTGATCGCCCTGTTACCAGGGTGGAGGTGCCGTCGCCGCCGCTTGGATGGATGGGTGGATGGAGGTGCCGCCGCCGAGTCGAGGAAACGCCTTAACCACTAGGCCACTTCGCCTTTTTGTTGGTAACAGTATGAGTACTTACAACATATATAGGTATGAGACCGGGAGGCTCTTAGGTGCGGTTTGTCAGTCGGTAGATGTTGTTCTTTCCAGTTGACAGTCACGGGCAGTGCCATCTTACCCCTGAGTCCAAAGGCATAATAACATGCGTCACGACACAACGTACACTACTCGATAGGCACCAAATTGTTCTAGAGAATATACATAAGCTCCCCCAATCTTGAGATTAAGCATGATGACAGCCCAATTAAGACAGCATGGCCAAATTCACAGAGGCCTGTTGGGCGCTTACCACACTTCAAGCGCCAGCAGGAGATACCAATTCTCATGATGATCCTACAGACTCCATGTTTCAATGCATTTACAGAGGCATTGGCGGCCGACACGATAATGAGGAGTTGCAATGTAGGCAGCAATAGCTCTCAGGCAATGTGTAAGAGCGAACGATGGCCGTGTGTTGCATGATCATGATACTTGATCAAGGCCCGACACAACATCAGAAGCAAAGGGATTGTGAGTGATCTGGTCTTCAGTTGTGTCGCCGCTGCCTTTACCACCCCCTGTTTAGGAACTGCATGTGTGCACGCTCCCTATATCAAGCGCGGATATCTGCAAGTTTTTCTCTTTATTTACGCTGAATATATTGAGACTTAGTTGACATGTAAATGATTCATTTTAAAGCTTTTAAACATTCGATACAAACTTGGGTATATTGACACGGCAAAGCAGAAGCCAAAGTCTCATTGCCTGAAACCATCACTGCCAGTGGTGATGATGAGGATCGCTGATTGATAGTCAGTACTGCTTCATGTCCTAAGAACTCGCTAAATGGAACTGCGCCCTGTACTAAGTACTCAAGTCTTACGCCCCATACTACGAGGCGACATGGGATCTAGGTTTTGCTCCTTTGTTTTCATCTACCCCGGACACATATGGTTTACATTCTATCGATGCCAGTACAGAATAATATTTCATTGATACGGATAAACAAGCTCTTTCGCAACTAGAAACCTTGTCGGTACCCCCTGTATCAAGAATTCGCTTGCCGTTATGATCATAGGCGTGCAGAGTCTCCGAGGTGAACAACATCGAGTCAGCCCAGGATGGAGTTGTCCGATCCTAGGATCATAACAGGAGACATACCTCACCACGATAAGGGCCTGCATCCCGCTGCGAGTCCCAATCATCACTGCGTCAGACAATATATAATCCAGTCTTTTATTCTCACGCAAACTCTGCATTATCGATAATAATGTTTAAGTTATATGACCTTATTAGGTATTTAAGATAATTTATTATAATTATAAAAGGGAGTATATCTAGAATAG